>VDFB02128519.1:2674269-2700932 GCA_007258455.2 Sequoia sempervirens | reverse complement strand
ATCTCTCTCCCACTCTCCCCCTCACTGCTCTACCCCCTACCCTTAAGTATATTATATATTATAATTTAAAAAATAATAATTTACATTTATATTAATATTAAATATTATAAAATACAAAGGGAAAAATAAATAAATATATATTTAATAGAGGGGGTTCGACTGAACATGTTTATCATGTTCGACCGAACCCCCTTTAAATCCCATTTTTTATTATATGTAAAATGTGTTCGGTTGAATTCCTATTCAACCGAACATTTGAATTTTATTCGACCAAACAGTTGTTTGACCGAATCCCCTTATTTTCACCTCCACCCTCTCAAGCACCAAAATTGCTCAAAATTTTGCACTTCGAAGCTCGATTTGAGAATGAAAATGGAGGAGATTTCAAAAACCCAATTGGTATCAGGTTTCCCTCAAAACAGGCTATCCAACGAATATAATTTTAATATGTTTTGATTTTATTATCTTTTTTTTTTTAAAGTTTTATTAAATATAGGTTTTTCATTGAAAACAAAACTCTTTGTTCTACACACGTGGAAAAATAGAAGATTATCAAAAATAAATTTTGAAAAATATGAGTGCACTAGATATTGAAGTCCTTGATCTAACCAAAAAAAAAAAAGAATTTCGATACAGACAGTAAAAGTTATGCGTTATACGGTCATGTTGTCTGAATTGTAATTGGCTTGACTTTCAAACTTTATTAAAGAAAAAATATTCAATAAAAAACTATCTAACCAAGTGGAAGCACTAGATATCGTAGTTACAAATCTAAATTCAAAAGAATTACAATTTCATCCTTCAAGGAAAAAAATTTATGTGTTATACGATGTGCGTCACTTTTAAAAAATATTGTTTTTTAAAAAAACTAGTTTTCATTGGAGATGGAAGAAAGAGTGCAATTTGATTCCAAAAATTTTGAAAAAAAAAAATTTAGAATCTACAGACAAAATTTGACGAGACTCTAGTTTGCATCATCTTCAAATTCCTCGCGGTTTAACCCCTATAGGTGCCCGAATGTAAAGATTTAGTTTTTTTTTTAAATCAGTGTCTAGTTTGGCCAAAAATTGTAAACCACTATTGTGGGATCGCCCTCTCATGTCTTAGTCCATCCATAAATCTCCTTTCATCAACCAAAAAAATTCTAGCATTCATACAAACCTCAACTTTAGGAACATCCTCCAATGGCAACAAATTATGCTTCATCCCATTAGCAACAATGGTATATGTGTTCTTCTTTCCATTATGAATAGCCTATCTATCATACTACCAAGGCCTTCCCAATAAAACATGGCATACATCCATAGGCATGATATCACCCCAAAACTTCACCATGATAATTTCCTATCTTCAATTTCACCAAACATTGTTCACTTACTAGTATCTTATGCTCATCTTGAATCCATGCTATCCGATAGGGCTTCGGGTGTTTCAATCTTTCCAACTTCAATTTGGTCACCATTTCTTGAAAAACCAGGTTCTCGAAGCTTCCACTGTCAACAATCACTCTACAACATTTACCAACTACCTTGCATCTAGTCCGGAACAAATTCTTTCTCTGCAACGGTTCCTGCTCCATCTCACTTTGACACAATACCCTTTTGTTCAGTAACACTTCTCCCTCTTCCAGTTTATTAGATGATCTAGCATGATCCTCCTTAGCAAAGGTTGTTCTTCTATTGTTCTCTGTCTTTCTGCTTGTCTCTCCTTGATTACATTCAAATTCTCTATGTCCTTCTCCACCACACTTAAAAAAAGTTCCCCTGAATACTCTTTTCTCCTGTCCTCTATCATCTTTTCTATAACCCTCATTCTAGTAGCCACCATATCCTCCTCTCCGGTAAGAGTTTCCATCATTTCTATGATATGAATTATCATTCTTACTGACTTCCTTATCTTTATTCTAATCTACAAAAGATCATCTTCCTCCTCCGGTAAAAGTTCTTCCTCTCTGAAATCTTCCACCTCTTCCTCTTTGTCTCTGCTCATGGCTTTTATTTAGCTTCTCTTCTACTTTTAGGGCACATTGATATGCCTCTTCCACACTTAGCAAATTGATCAAACTGATCTCATCCTGTATAGAAAGCTTCAAGCCAATCTCATATCTGGCTACTTGCTTGATCTCATCCTTTGAATGTCTAGATCTGATATTCAACTTGTAGAACTCCTCAGTATACTATGTCACACTTGACTCCTACTTCAAATTCTACAACTTCTGAAACAAACTAATTTGATAGTCTGTGGGCATAAACTTTGTCTTTAACGTATTCACCATCCGATCCCATGATTTTATCTTCTCCTTTCCTCTTCTTTGCCTATCTTTCTACAAGTGTTCCCACCAAAGGGATGCATGTCCTTTCAACTTTGTACAAGAAAATTTCATCGTCTTGTCTTCGGCGATACCTTCAAAATCAAAATACTTCTCCATCTTCATTATCCAATCAAGCAATTGATTCGAATCCAACTTACCACTCTAATCTAGTGGATTGAAATGTGGTTTAGTATTTACTCTAGTTAGGGCTCTTATGAACCTCTCTTCTTCCTAATCAAGGCCAGGTTGATTTTCTCTTTCCCCTTCTTCTTGTTTTTCTAGCTCTTCACCACTGACATCATCAACTAGTCGACCTCTTCTCTAGGCCATTTCAATTGTCTAATCTAGCAGCAATTCCTCTCAACATCTCCATTATAGTTGGGTCTACATTTCCACGCGCTCCATTTTCTCTACCATTTCTTCTTCCTGCCATCTTTACACAAGTCCTCTACAGTTACAGGTTGGATCCTCAGTCCACCACCCCACAACAAATCTTCAATAGGACTCCACAAACTCTGATGATCTCTCATGGAACAAATCTCGCTTTGATACCAAGTTGGTGTAGTCATGGTAGGAGGGTCCTCAAAGAGAACAATCCAGACTGTGCAACAAGAGTTACACAACAAAAGCCACACAGAAAATGGAGGCAAATGCAAATTCAAACATTCATATTATCAAAAAATTTAATTACAATCAGCCGACAACATTCGGGTTCACAGATTGGGCTCACAGGCTTGATACAACATGCTCAAAATACATTATTCCTATATGCTCCTTAACAAGAGCTGAAATCTTACATATCAAATCTCATATTCATCTTAATTACCATCCTAATGATCTGTTACAATGATTTATATCATATTCGGAGATCTAGAATCCTTTGCATCAACCAAAGATCATTACAATCTTCGATGAACGAAATGTAATGTGTGAGTGAAATAGGTTGGCCTTAAATTTGAATTTCTCCTCCGTAGGCACATAGGTTGAAGTGTGGACCGAAATTAAGGTCGGGGACACTCCACGGAACAATTTGAAAGACACCGCAAGAATCTGCAAGTTACGAGAAGGATCCACAAGAGACAAAACTAGCTGTTAGGATCAAAACTTCTCTAGTGCTCTATTCTAGAATCTGTCACTTAATCCAGAAGTGATAACTTGTCAAAAAAAGATCCAATTGTACTAAAATATTGGAATAAGGGAAAATGAACATGTCCACGATGAAAACATAGATTTGTAGGGTTCGGTGAGCAAATATGATGAAATGTTGAATCTGCCAACTTGAACTGAACAAGAATTGAGCAAGAACAAAACCGAAATGAAAATATTTTTTATTGATGTAGGATTGCAAAGAACCAAGGATGCTCCTACATCACAACTTTTGCAGGATCCATCCACAAATTCCCCTTTGATATCACAAAACCAATATAGATTAGTTCTCTTTTTATAAACTCGCAATTTTTGAGGTTGATCATTAACTTCTCTTCATTGAGTTTGTTCAAGACTTTGTCAAGGTGATCCAAGTGATCTTTTTTTGTTTTGCTATACACAAGGATTTCATCTAGATAAACTACCACAAATCTTCCTATCAAGCTCTTCAACACCTCATTCATAAGTCTCATGAAGGTACTAGGAGTGTTTGATAGTCCAAATGGCATCACAAGCCATTCATACAAGCCTTCATTAGTTTTAAAAGTTGTCTTCCACTCATCACCTTCCCTAATTCTTATATGATGATAACCACTCTTTAAATCTATCTTAGAAAAGTATCTAGCACCAGCTAACCTATCCATTAAGTCCTCCATTCTAGGGATAGGAAATATGTACCTTATGGTGATTTTATTTATTGCTCTTGAATCAGTGCATAACCTCTAATCTACAACATAGGGACTTAAGCTTTCTCTAATCAGACCTTTTTCTAGCAGCTCCTGGATATGTTTTCTTATCTCCTCATTCTGTTGAGGGGTCATTTTATATGCTTCCTTGTTTGGAAGACTTGCACCTGGTATCAAATCAATGTGGTGGCTTACTTGTTTGATTGGTGGTAAAGCATTTGGCAACTCCTTTATTCCAATATGCTCATAATTATCAAGCAAAACTTGCACCTCACTAGGAACCTCAATTTGATATGCTGCTCCATCAGAAATAGGCTTCCCTACAATGGAAAAACCAACCTCTTCTTTCTCCAAGTCCTTCAAGAACACCTCCTTCACAATTATCACACTAGGACCTTCATGGACTGTATTGTCATCCTCTTGCAGATGTTCTAAACTAATTGTAACACCATCCTTCTCAATTTGATATTCATTCTTAAATCCATCATGTTGTGCCTTTTGGTCATATTGCCAACGCCTACCAAGGAGTAGGTACAACACACATCCATGGGCACAATGTCACAAAGTATTTTATCTTTGTAAGGTCCTATTGAGAACTCCACCCAAGTCTGCTCATTCACAAGAACCTACTGCCACTTGTTAAGCCATGAAATCTTGTATGGATTAGGATAAGGTATTCTCTTCAACTTAAGTTTCTCTACCATTTCCAAAGATACAAATTATCTGTAGAACCAGAGTCAATGATGACTTTACATACCTTCCCATGAGTCTTACATGTTCTAAACAAAGCCTTCCTTTGAGGGGGTTCCTTTATAGTTGGTACCTTGATTAGTGTCCTTCTAATCATCAAAACCTCTCCTATTTTTGGTTTTGCATGGAGAGATGATGAGCCCACACTTTCTTCTTCATCCTCTTCATGAACATGTTGAGTTCTTCTTTCTCCACTTTGAGAACTTGTACCATGTTTGTCTAGGCACTTCCAAGCAGGATGTCCATACTGATTGCAGTTATAACACCTTCCTGAGAAGGCATTAGAACCCCTTCCTAGTCCACCAAATCTGCCCCTACCTCCTAGTCTTCTACCTCTGAAAGTTTTTCTTGTTTCTCCACTAGATTCTTGTGTTGTACTTTGTTTATTTGGTCCTCTTTGAGAACCTCTTCCTCTAGGGTTACCTCTGCCCCTGAAACTCTTTCCTCTACCCCTAGTTTGATTTTCCAATCTCCTCTTGATCTTCTCTTCAACCTTTGTAGTCATTTGAAAGCACTCCTCCACAGACCTAGGAGTGGTTAAATTGATTTCATCTTGGATTGCTGACCTCAATCCATTTAAGTACCTAGCCACCTCTTTTTCATTCTCTATATGACTTGATCTGATACTAAGCTTATGAAATTCTTCAGTATAGGCAGCCACATCCAACTCTTTTTGTTTTAGATTTTGCAATCTTCTAAACACTTGTATTTCATAATCAACAGGAAGGAATTGACCCTTTTCCTTTGCCACCATCTTGTCCCAAGAATTGATCTTGGAGTTTCCTTTCTTTGACCTCTCCTCCTGGATGTAATTCCACCATGTTAATGTTGGTCCCTTCAATTTTGTTTTTGCAAATTTTCAACCTTCTTGTCTTCTAGCATCTCTTTGTAATCAAAGTAATTATCAAAAGCATCAATCCACTCAATAACCTCTTCTCCATCAATCCTGCCACCATACATTGGTAGCTCCATTTTTACCTCTTGAGCCTCACCCCTAACAACCTTGAGCACTTGAAGAAACTTTCTTTCTTCAGGATCCAACTTTCCTTGTGTTCCTGCAAGGGGGTTCTCTCCTTGTCCCTCTTCTTCTTCAGGGCCACTATCTTGTGCCATCCCCTTACCTCTTCTCTCTCTTGTCTCTAGTGCTTCCATTCTTGCCAACATGGCTTCTTGGCTCTCTCTTAGGGATCTAATCTCCCTAGCAACCAATGATCCACCTTTAGGAGGCATATTGAATGCTCTTCTCTCAATCTTCTTCCTTGAATGTCAAAACACTTTCTCCAGTAGATCTTTAGCCTAAGCTTTGATACCACCTAATGCAAGGCAAGGTGATATAAGGCTCAAACAAACTAAATCCAACTGGTTTACAAGGTCACAAACACCTTCTAGGGTATCTTCCTTTGTTAACCCACCTATTGGCTAATAGGTCAAGGAACACACTTATTCTACTATATATTCCTCTGATGATCTTTTCAAAACTTGATGCACACACATTCAGGAACCCATTATGTTGTATTTCAATATATCAAACCCTTAGGGTTGTTTTGGACCAACACACCAAAAACTGACTTGCAATGCTGCTCCTAGGCCTAATTAGGCCTCTTTCCCAAAGGAGGTCTTTGATTTTTTACCACACAAACAAACATGACCAACCAGTCACCAAACTTCCAATTCCAACATTTGTTTTCATAGAACACTTCAAATATTTGTTGTCCTACATAAAAACCAGCAAATTCATGCTTGACACTCAAACTTGTCAAGCTAGGGTACGTGCAAAATCACCTTCAACAACATCACCCTGCCTAATAAACATGAAAATCCTAAAGCTAACTCCTAATAGGCCCATTCCACTAGTTTGCACAATTAACCTATGGTGGAATGGCCTAGAAATTCATTTTTCTTAACAAACCCTAAGAAACCCTAAATAACCAAACAATCTACATAAAATCTATCTTTTATCCTACAATACTTAATGAAACTCTCTCTAAATGGTATCAAATGAAAGCTTATTCTCTGTTACAACTTTCCACCCAAGTTTCACTTCATGATTTGATTGTATGGAGCCGTACAAAGAAGAAATTTGCAAAAAAACATAGAAAAAACACCAAAAAAAGAGTAACTTTGTATTGAAACTTCAAGATCTTCACTAGCCAAACTGCCTCGAAGGTTGGAGAGGCCTTTTAAACATGTTTTAACAACAAACCAACGACCAACAACAAAATTTTAAACATCTGACCGTTCAAGTTCCAACTTCCACAATTATTGTAAAAAAAAATGCATTAGCAACTTTATGAACAACTATTGACACCACACACCTAGGACCACCTAATGACACCATTTACATCATATTTTGGTCACATTGACCTTATTTCATCATGAAATGACTTTATCAAAGTTAGCAACTTTTGCAAAAATGCAACTTTATGAACAACGATTGACACTACACACCTAGGAACACCTAATGACACCATTTACATCATATTTTGGTCACATTGACCTTATTTCATCATGAAATGACTTTATCAAAGTTAGACACCACTTTGCATATGCAAAAATCCAAAATTTGCAAAAGTGCTCCTGCACCAAAGCCCGTCCCCGGACTGTCTCAAGATATTTCTTTCCTTTTTCTGAAGACAGGAAAGGCTTGTTGGTCCCTTGATACCCATCAATTATGTAGAGTGAGTAGAGATAAATTTTCAAACCGTGCCCATAGAACTTTTTATCCCTCCACCTCAAGTTGGAGAGGGAGCGAGGATCCAGCCGATATTTAATACCCACATGACAGAATGCCCACTTTCTCAGAAATTTTTCTCTTAAAATTGTTTTCTTATTCAAGATGAGTCCGCGCACCTTAGGAATCCAATCGCTTCTCACTACCACACGCAACACTTTAACTCCAATCTCTTCCATATGATCCGCGAAGGCTCGGTTACCCACCCTCGGAGAGGCGAAGGCGAAGACTGTGACGGGTATTGAACGCCGCATTAGTCTGATATCATATGCGCTTGACGTTGCGAGGGCAGCTCCCAAGCTGTGTCCCGTAACAGTTATGCTCAACCTTTGCCCTTCATACATTTCGATAACCTTTTAATCTCTTTTTTAATAATGTCTCTTGCGCTGCCAGTGGCTGAATAAAAATCCCATAGTCCCTTATGTATCCCGACGCCAGGCTTGGAACTTGTGTGAGGCGGGTATTTCCAATCAACCACCTTGGCTTTAAGACCGTGAATCCATTCTCGTGGTGTGCTGGTCCCTCTAAATGCAACCACTATATCGCGCCGCCCAAGTCTTTCTATTTCAGTATTGTCAATGCAAACGGCAATGAAGCCAATCCAAACAGTCGTCAAGCTTCTCTTTCTCCATGGAAAGTAGAGCGTCGACGACATCACATTGGCGTAAATATACTGTGTAATTTCGTAGCCGCAATCCCGCAAATTATCTGACTCCTGGAAAAGCAACTTATCGGATAGTATTCGATCATTCTCTATTGCATTGTAACTTTCATGTACAAATTCACCATACCTGAGTATCTCAAATTTGAGTGTGGGATGGAAGGGATCAAGTAGGTCTTCCCAATGGTTTTGGCCCTGTATATCTTGCCAGTAGAAATCACCAAGATTGGGCTTCTGCTGCTGCTCCATTCTCACATAACTTATACCCACATAAGAAAAACCCAATGTTACACTTATAGCTTCGTGGCTCTTAGAAAAGTAGAAATATAATGCACTTAGAATAGTCTAAGCGCTGTTGTTAGGCAGAAGCGTTAGAAAGCTACTGGAAAGACTTTTCAATGCGATAAATTGTAAACTACTACGTATTTCCCGCTAAACCTACTTCCGGAAAAAATTGGTAGTCTCATGGTTTGATCTCTTCTCTACTGTTTAACTAAGGTCTTGATAATAAAACCAAATGATGGGAGAAAAACTGGGATCACAAATCAAAGTTTTGAATCATAGAGTCATGCATATTGTATTTGTACTTAACAATATAAGAATGATCAAATGTTTTGCAATACATTATGCTATATTGCAATAAGATAAAATAATGATAATGCAATATTAAATTCATACTTCATAATCTATTGTACATCATAATTACATCCATATATTAATTCTTATAATAACGGGTATTTCTCTTTCTTTCCCTCACTTTCTTTATGTTCTTTCTTTTTCTTGCTTACCCCTTACTTCTTATCCTCCTATTTTACATGTTACATACTTATTACATTATAAATGTCTCCCTTATAAAAATTAGTGTCACTTAGCTTCTATTTTGAGTTAACTCAAGGCTCCACATCCTTCTTGTGAAACGTAATGGTCTATAGATGATGTTGTAACCCAAAAGATCACGTAACGCGGGGATTGGGACCTCGGACGATACTTCAACCGACATTGAGGTTGTTGTTTGCAATAATTTCCCTCCATCACAAAGGAATCTTTCGTTACTGTGTTTCACGCTATTTTCGTCCTTTACAACAACGCGACTAGGTAATCCTACGGATCGACTTTTTCTATGGACGAAAAAACGCGTGGTGCGTAGACCAACCGTTCAGGGCCGAATACACAGCCATGTGCGAATGTGCCAAAGTCGAATTTGGATCGATTTTCGATGTGACAGCCGAAAAAGTTACGAAGGCGTACACAAATTTGTGATGTCTGTCTTAGACAAATTTGCAAGTTATGAATAATCTTGTACGCAACCAATTTGACACGAAATCATATAGAAGTTCAGCTACTGTAAACTAAAGAGAAAGTCTTAACAAGTTTTATTGCTAGACGACTTCTGGGTTTGATTGTGTAAGAGTTTTTGCATCAACGTTTCGGATCACACTCCGTGATCCATCATCAATCAAACCCAGAAGTCGTCTATAGATGATGGATCACGGAGTGTGATCCGAAACGTTGATGCAAAAACTCTTACACAATCAAACCCAGAAGTCGTCTAGCAATAATCAATATGGATTGTGGAAATGTGATATCTTTAACAAGTTTTGTCAAAAGAAAATTTACAATGATTGTGACTTCAGTCTTTTATTGATTGTCGTGTACGCAACGCAACTAATCCTACGGATCGATTTTTCCTATGGACAAAAAAACGTGTGGTGCGTAGACAAATTTGCAAGTTATGATCAATCTTGTACGCACAAGAAGACGTGGGAGTGGGACAAGGCAGCGGCTATCCAGCTCCAGAAATGCACCAGGGAATGGATGCTGCATGCATGCATTATAAACCTCCCACGGTTGTGAGTATGCGTCCCAACATTTATTATCCTGAATTTTTTTTCAAAATTATTGGGAAATTTCTTTTTACCTCTCGTCTCAAAACAAATAAAATATATACCTTATAATTTTTATTAAAGCTATAAAAATCTTCTCACAACCTAGTTATAAAAACTTTTTTTTATATTATATACATATTATTTATTATAACATATCATATTGTATTTTATATATAAGATATATATGCTATTTATTTAATATAATCCAATAATAAATAATATATATTTATATAATAATAATTTTTTTATAATATATTATTTCATATTATATAAAATATAATACATATTAATATGTTGTATATTATATGTTATATCATATTATTTTTTATTATATATAATATAATATAATATAATATATATTAATCTGTATTATATTTATAATTATACTAGCATATTTATATTTTAAAAATATATGTAAAGTACAGAGAGAGATATCTTTGTCAAGGCACCTATTTTTAATCAATTGAACCTTAACCCAAATTGAAGCCTACATATATTAAATATTAATATATAAAAAATACCTCGAGTTATCATTATCGAGGTGTCTATTGAAACCTAATTGAACTCTTATTCTAGAACCATAACTCAACACTAATTGAACGCTAATCCTAATCATAGTTGTAATTGAACCCTAACCCTAATTGAATGCTAATTGAACCATAATCCTAATTAATTCCTAACCTTAATTTAGACCTAACCCTAATTGTATCATAACCCTCAATAATTATAATGGAGCCCTAACACTAAAATAAATAATAATCCTTATCTTAATTGAACCCTAACTCCAACCCAAACCATAATTAAACCCTTATTGAATGAACCTTAATTGAACCCTAACCCTAAGCTAACCTTAATCATAATCATAATTAAACCTTAACCCTTATTAAACCCTAACCAGATTTGAATGATAACCCTAACCATAACTGTAATGGTTGTAATGAACAACCATATAAAGATTACAAATGGAAAATAGTAAGAGTTTAACAATTCTCACATATATTAATGACTGAGTTGATGGATCAGAACCCATAAAAATATAACACCCAAAAATTTATATATGGCACATAAACAACATACATTTTTAAAGTCACTAAATTGATGAAGCAAAACCTAAAAAAAGAGAAAACCACTTTTTTTTTTTGGTTTATGAAACAAAGAACACACCCTAAGTGAAAGATAATGTAGAACCTGAGTTATACGATAAGAAAAGTCAATGATAATGTAGAACCTATGAGAATAGGATAACCAGAGTCAATGATAATGAATAACCTATGAGAAAGAATATAACTAGAGTAAATGATAATGTTGAACCTATGAAACAAAAATGCTAAACTATGATTGTAATATTTGCAATATAAAACCCTACTGAAACATAAATGCTAAAATATGACTGTAATATTTGCAATATAAACCCTAGGGAAACATAAAGAAAAAAAATACATACAACTTCATCTATGGCACCGAAACAATGAACAATATTATTTTTTACTGTAATGAGAGAACAAAAAAACCCAGATTTTTCAATTGCACAAAAACAACCAACAATATTATTATCTATGTTTAAAATAAAAAATAAACCCCATGCAAGAGAGTGATGCTCAAGAACAAAAGATTATTTCCCAAAAATTTAGTGTGTTTATGAACAAAAATTGGACAGTGTTCATAAACATGATACTTCAACATGAAAAACTAATTTCTGCAACACCAAAAACTGAATAAAACAAACACAAGATACAAATAAAATTACAAAAAAATTGAATATTGGCAAGCCTTAGTGACCAAACTCACCTAGGTTGAACGACTTAATGCGGGTTGAATGTAGCTAAATCCCAAGCATGCAACTCCAAGTGTTGTCTCTATCATAGACACCTTGCCCTAGAGCTCAGTCCTCTCCCTCAATAGCCTTGTCACATGTACCCTCAACTCCTCCATCTCCCTCTCGACCTACTGCCAATCCTTTGATGGGACCTAATTTGTTGCCCCTCTAGGCCCTGCTATCCCCTAGCCTATGTTATAGTCATCACTACCTGTAGTCTGTCCTGATCCTAGGTCACCCTGGCCAGCTCACCCGGTACTCCTCGCACCTCTACTCACAGCTCATCTCTCTCCCTCTCCACATCCTATACCTGTGAGGTCAGGTGATCAATAATGAAACCATAATCCCTTTGTCCCTCTACCTGCACTCTATGCAACTCAACCTTTGCAATCCTCAGCCTCTGCTCTATCATTTTTAGCCTTGCATGGGCCCCCATCAACAATATGACATGATCCTCAGCTGGTACACCTGATACCACCGCCAATGGATCCACCATGCAAATTTCAGCATCCATAGCATCCATCCCTGCCTCATCATGCCCCTACTCAACTCTGCTTGCCACCCAAACTCTCCTCAATTGTCCTCTCCTCCCCACCCTCATCTTTTTTCCTACAAATCTCACCTCCCCCTTAGGCTCCTCTATCTCCTCACTCATCCCCATCTCTATCTCATGGGGCTCTTGCTCAGCTCTAATCTCCACCTAGGCCCTCCTCCGTTGTCTATTCCTCCTCGTCACCCTGCTTGGTTGTCCTACGGCCCTAGTCTTTCCCTATCCTCCATCCTATTATCCTACAGTCCCCACATCCTCCTGCTCAGCCCTGCTCTCCATATGAGCTCTCTGCAACTGTCCTCTGCTCCATCTGCTATCCCATAGCTCCTGCCTCCACCTCAGGCACATCCAACATCTCAACCTCCAGACCTCTCCCACCTCCCTATCATGTCGCATCCATCTCAACCTCTGGCCCTCTCCCATCACCTTGTCGTGTTGCATCCATCTTCGCCTCTACATCCATCCTCACTCTATGCCTCCTACTCATCCTCTCAACTATCTTGCATCCCTGAGCTCACCTTGTCCTCCACCCTATCATCCTGTAGCACCTGCATCCTCCTGTTGCTCCACTACCCCAGCTACCTCCTATCCTCTCCACTACTATCCCCTCCCCTCTCTACCCTCACTGGACAATCATTGCTCATCCTCTGATCCAAACCCTAAGGCCCCCACAGTGTAATCCTCTCCCATTGGTGGCTATGGAACCACTTGGAATGGGCTCCTACAGTGTAATCCTCTCCCATTGGTGGCTATGGAACCACTTGGAATATCGCCCCATCACCCTTGCATCTACCTCCCCAATGACCCTCCCATGGTAAGACACTAGATATAATGTCTCCCAGTGCGCTTTTGCAAACCTCAGTGAAATTGGCTCCCCCCATGGCCGCTCTTGGTTGATCCGTCGAAACATGTTAGGACCCGACAGAATATCCTGTACAATCCCAAAATACCTGGCCACTCTGTCTGCCCTATGCACCTCCACTATGCGCGCCTCCCTCCCAACTAAGAAGCATCTGGTCATGAAGTACCCTCGCTGTCTCACCTCATCACCCCTCCATCTCGTAAATCACCAAAACATGTATGGCCGCCACAATATGTGCTCCTCCTATAGGTCATCAAAGGCTCTCTTCCATCCATCTACATCCCCCTGCCTCTTATAATGCCAAACCCAACCCTCATCCTAACCATACTATCAGGCTACAGGCATTTTCTTATCTTCCCATCCTCTCCTCGCCACTCATGACCTGACGATACTAATGTGTTCCCAGGCCCATACCTATAACAGCATCACATGTGTCATGCTAAGCACCTCTTGGTAACAGATGATGTGCATATCTATATAAAGATGAGCCAGTACACATGTATCCCATGAAAACTATCCCTCTCTCCCCTTAACAATATGTCAAATAACCTTCATAAACCTCAAACTACAGAAACGTCTACTCTGGTCTGGTAGCAATGATCAATCCACATAGATAAAGTGGTAATGGTGGCACCCCCAATGATAGACATCGATCCACATCCAACTACCATCTCTACATAGGTAGGTCATCTCACCCAAACAACACCCATACAATGTGATCCAACATCGCCCCTGTCGATATAACCTCACTCACTAAATGCCTTGCTATGGAAAGCCTCAGAATGCACCACACATCCTCTAGTGTCACTATCATCTCCCCCATCGAAAGATGGAATGTCAATGTCTCTGAGCTCTATTTCTCTGAGTGCCATCAGCATAGCCCGATATGCTCTTGTCGATGAGTAGCTGAATAAGTGCAATAATCCTGTATGCTCCAAAGCTACGTGATCCGCTTTGGTCATGGCTATAGTAGTATCCGCCAACACCTATGAGTGTCTCTCATGGGTCTATAGTGAGTCAAAACTCTGCATCCATAATAACATGCATGTCAATCCACTTACCATTTTTTCGTTTTCCTCTCCCGGCCTTGGGAAATCATTTTACTAATCTTTTTTTCTTCTTTTAGCTTGTCTTTCATTTTTTTCTAGTTTCTTCCCTTTGCCCCCTGTGCCCCCCTAGTTTTTGGTGCAATCGCCCCTTCCTAGGGCGAACCCACCTTGGTTGGTGGGCAGACCTACCCCAGGCCTAGGGTGGACCTGCCTCGACATGGGGCACACCCAGCTTGGTGCAGGGCGGACCCGCTTCCATCTAGGGCGGACCCACCCCACTGCGAGGCGGACCCACCCTAGCTTAGGGTAGACCCGCCCCCATCTGGAGAGGACCCGCCCTTGTTTAAGGCGGACCCACCCCGGTGAGGGGCAGACCTGCCCCGATGAGGGGCGAACCTGCCCTTTCCTAGGGCAGAACCGCCCTAGCAAGGGGCAAACCCACCCCTGTCTAAGGTGAACTCACCCTTGTCCGACACAGAACCGCCCCTATCTAGGGTGAACTAACCCCGACCCAGGGCAGATCCAGCCTAAAAAATAAAGCTAGAGGATGTGCCTCCACTCTTCTATCCCCTCTTCCCGTCATGGGCATTCGTTCTCATTTTTGGGGTGCATTTACCCTCTAATTGGGAAACTTAACCCCCCCTTCCCATGTTCTAACTGCTAGTTTTTCCCACCCATTCAGAAAAATCAAATTTTTTCCCCCAACCCATTTTTCTAAACTACCCCAAAAACAAAACCTAGATTTTCAAAAAAACATACAAATTAAAAAATACATTAAATATGCTTAAAATCACCATAAAGGGTTTTGACTCTAACCTGGCTTGGAATCACGCACTCATGGTAAAATCGCCACACCTCGTCCCCCGGTGGATGATATCTGAGTTGTAATCCTCTGGTATCTTGTTTGCCTATCTCCTTCCTCTCCTCTTCTCTCTCTCTCTCTCTCAACTACTACAGTGCAAATGAGGAATGTTAATTTCTCAAATTACCTTATATCACTTTTCCCTCCCTTTTTAACCTTTTTTAAATAAAGGGTATTTTTACCTTTTATTTAAACTTGTTTTCCTCTGCCAATATCGGCATGGTGTGATGGTTTAAAAGTGGCATTGTTGTTCTTGCCACTAAGGTTCAAGCCCCGTTGGGGTGGTATTGTTGATTGGTTGTATTCTGGTTCATAGCTCCAGGTCAAAAGCATTTACACCTTGAATAAAAAAACTTGTTTTCCTCCAACTAATCCTCTAACTTCCCAAGGCCGCCATTTGTAAATTGTGCTTCTGATCAACTTCATTCAATAGTCAAACCTGCTTAGTTTTTCGAGCTCTATCCAACCATGCCCTCCATTTTCTTATATCAAGAAATCACTTGGGCCCCTTTTTCTTCCCCAACCGCCCTCTTGAGGGGGCATACCCTACCATTTTCCCCATTCCTTTGTCATGATCATTCCCTCACAAGATTGGGGCATCTCCCTTCATTCCCCTTTGTCTGGGTAGCTCACGCATCTCCTCCCATGTTGGAGCATCATTTTCTAGTTGTTTGCTCTATAGAGTCATCTACATTTTCTTTTCTTCGAAACACTGTTATTCTAACAATATTTTGAAGAGGGGAAAAATGTAGACATCCAAATTTGACCACTTCCACATGGTCAAACTCATCTACTTCATTCATCTATTTCGTCAATATTAATTAAATGATTTATTTAATTAATATTTCATCTTTCTACCTAGAGTCTCTAAAGTATTTAATTTAATAATTAAATACTCTACCTTACACCTTTTCCTCTCTAAAATAAATAAACATATCAATTTATTTAATTTAGTCATTTGACCTTTATAAAATCAATTTTAAATTCTTCCTTTTTCTCTCTCTTTGTCACATCTTCCATAATCCTCTTCTAATATGGATTAATTTAATTAATTCATGATTAGGATGTGCACACCCTTAATCAAGGATTAATGTCACATCCTCCAACTCTTTCCACTTGCTTCTAATCTCTTATTAAATTCCTTAATCATGTATTTTCACAACCTTAATCTAATCATCTTGCCACTTTTAGCATACCCTTTTGATCAACCTTTACATATTCCACATTTGGGACCCTCTTCCCCATGTGAATTTTTAATTCACATTTATCCTTCCAAGACTCTCTTTATTCCCATGCAAGTTCTAGAATATTTGACTTGTCACATCACTCACATGTGTCAAAGTCTTCTAGAACCTTTGACTTGTCACATCACTCACATGTTCCAAAATCCTACTATTGACAATGATTTCACTCACATCAAGTAGCTCATATAGATTCTCCACAAACAAAACCATGAAAATCCTACCTTTCTTGAAAGATATGAAACAAATACAACCTAAGAAAAGATTCTTCATTCATAGAATAAAGATTGACTTTTGTTTAATCGCAAGTCTCTGTAATCCAGGTCATGATTACACTAAACATAGCTCTTGGGTAATGATGTGACAATTTTTCTGTTAATTTTCCTTTAGGATCACATTTGGGCATTATGCATATACATTAATTACAATATTTCTTTGAACATTTGAAGTTAGCTTTCAAACTTGAAAAGGTAAACTCAACATTCATGGAAGCATCAAATTTAACAATAGATTTTGAAATATCTCCAACAATCTCCTTGCTATCACTTAAGGAGATTTAGGATTAACTATTCAACAATTTCATGGAAAATAAACTATTTTCAACAAAACTATTTCCATCCATTTGTATATATATATATATATATATTTTAATTTTCAAAATTATTAGCATCTAATCTAAAACAAAACATAAAATTTCTCAGGGTTATTCTCCATGGATGCCCCAAAGAATTAATCAAAATAGAGCAAACCATTTTATACTTCACTAGATTGCTTCACAAATACGTATAAAACAATGCAAGATTTTAAACAAGGCATTTCATTTATGGACACCAAATAGGTTTTGTATGCACCCTTAAATGGAACAACATACAGTCTTATTCAACAGAACTTACAAAACCAGCTACAAAAGATAATTAGATAGGTAGCTATCCATAAAGCTCTGATATCAATTAATGTCTACATGCATACAAAGTTTTATGCTGGAATGGTTCAGAAGACAAGAAAAAAGAAAAAACTCAAAAGAAGATTTTTCTCCTCTGACATCAAAAAATTTTGAACTTAAAATAAAATTAAACATCCTCTAGCCTTTTCTAGAACACAAGGCTTAGATAGGATAAGATATTTACATGAGAGGGAATCTAAGGGACCAATCTTATCAAGGAACGTGGAATATTGTGACCAATAGGAGAATAACAATTGAAGTTAATGGAAGTCAACTCCAATTACTCATTGAAGCTCTTCGGGTTCTACTTTTATCTAGAATCTTCGCCAGGATGAGAATTTGAATCATGATAATGTGTAGGAACTTTTTTTATTGATGTATTCATTATCTTGTTCCTACATCCCTCTGATCTAAATCGGATTTTTTATTCTAGAGATGATCTTCCTCGGAAGTGGTTGCTATCTATCACTAGGTAAGTGAAATACCAAAATCCTGAGTATTCCAATTGAGCACGTAGTCTTCTCATCATTTTTTCCAGAACATCTGACCTGATCAAAATGTAAATTTATTGGTGATTCAAATTTTCCCAACTGTCCATACCTGAGCTTTGCATCACAATTGATATCCCCTGCAAATCACAAAATTTCAATATTAAATACCTTTTTAAACAAATATGATATCATATCCTATGTAAATAAAACCAATATTCAAATATTAACCTAGAAATCCATAAAAATTCACTTCCAAAAATATATCACAAATCATTGCACGTATATCGAGTCACTGGGATCATTATAAAAAAAAATAAAAATTAGCATTTTACTTGATGTTTCAACTCGGTATCCGGTACCTAGTTTCAGCTTTACCCACTTACTTTCCCAGACCTTGGTTATACTGGAACTCCAATTTACCGGACTCCATTTCACCGGAGTTGCTCATTTTGACTTTACCCTTTTTCCTTTTCTATGTTTCTGGTACCTAGTATACGACATATGAAACACTCACTATACAAATCTCTTTCCCTTAAACTAAAGATTTATTTTTCTCTTTTTCACTTTCGGTGATCATCCAATCTATTATCTCCTACCATAGAAGTCATATTTTCACTTGGGTCGCCAAGTCTTTTCAGTTTTGGGGCATGTTGTGAGACCACACAACACCTACCTTTTTGGGAACCTTGTCTTATCCACTAGATTCTTCCAATCATGTAAATTTTTAATTCACATTAATTTATCCAACTACTTTCCTCTTCCCCATGGAAGTTTTTTGAAGAATACTAAAATTCCTCAAGTGTCGCTTTCATTCTCACTTGGGGACAAGATGTTCCTTTTAGAAGAAATATTCTCATCTCCCAAGGTACTTTCAAAGTACATGGCTTTCTTCCACATCATTTGTCCTTCTTCCACCTCACTTGTACCTCTTTCCATCTCATCATACCCTTGGGCACCTCACCCTCCACATGTCAATATGTGAGGGCTTGTGAGTCCTCAACTCACCATAGCCCTCCATCTTGGCTATGGTGGCTCAATCTTGACCATCAAATTCTCTAGAGAATTCAACTTCTTCTATAAATACCCCTCCTTTTTCATTCATTGACACACCTTATGCATTTTGTAACACCCTTATGCTATTGTGACATTCAAGCCATCATCAAACAATTTCTTGCCTCCAAACCATTTTGCATATGTGCCTTCATTCCATCTTCATGGCATATTTAGTCTAGATCTCATCCCATCTTGCATCCATTTCTGATCATAATTGCCATCTAAGGAGCACATATTTCAAACTACATCAACAACCAATCAAGGAGATTAACACAGGAAAGAAAGGTATAACCACTCTCATCTTTATCTTTCTTTTATACTTTTCCTTAGGCTAATCATGAGGTGGTCTTGTGTTATTTCATTTCACATTCTTGTTTAGATTTGCACATTTAGATTAGGAAAAAAACTTGCATCCACACCCCTATTTTCTTTGCTTTCTTGGAGGACTCTCCCTTTGTAGTCTTTTATGAGTACACCTTGTGCTTAGGGTTGCACTCGAGTGCACCATTTCTTTTCTTTGACCTTGTAATTGGAGGAGATTTGGGTGCTTCCTCTATTGGGGTAGCAGCTGCTCCATAATTTTTTTCAGTCTCGTGCTCCTCCTCGAGCAAACCATAAGTCAATTTTGTGCCTTGTATTTTCAGCTAAGCAATTTGGGTGTCCATCCATTGTCTTGCCTTGTTTTCAATAGGTTGTGCCAAGATATTGAGTTCGATGACCTTGTCTTCACTCTAATCTATCAACGATAGGGGCAGATTGGCCACAACATTATACCTATTATCAACAATATTATTGTCCTCTTCTACTATCTAGTCGGGCATCAGGAACAAATTCATTGACTTCACAAATTGGGTTATCATCCTCATATAGTGTCTCATTCACACTTCTTTTTCAATTGCACAATTGGCCCAAAATTATTCAACCTAAGTTCGATGGGCATATTGTTTTCCAACACATTTCTTCAATTTCCCATAAGGGTCCATTCTTCCTCAGTGGGTGTGGAGGTCCAAGTGGTATTCCACCAATTCCTTTTTTGACTGTTTTATGCATTGGGAAAAAGGACAAGCATACATTCCCTACCTAAAAGTCAGGGGATATGGGATCCTAGCTCTATGTTTGTCGCTCAATAGTGTGTGTGAATTCTACAATTGTCAAGTAACTTCCAACAAGATCATACAGTCATTGGGGTAGTGTGGCAACTTGTAGGGCCTATTAGAGAATCCTTTTGTTCTGATATATGTGAATTTTGGGAATTGTATGAATAAGTACCCAAACCGTAGAATGAAGGCCTTGGCACTGTGCAACACTCTTCTCTTAAAGACTCCCCCAAGTAGCATGATGATATGTCCAATGAAGGCATCATTGATCCTCTTATATTGTCTTTTGAAGTTCCAATACTACAACTGAGGGTAATGATCGCATACCTTGAGGTTTCCTTTCTTTGCTTCTAGGTTGCTTGTGACAAAGAGCCCTTTTTTCTTGAACTTTATTGCTAGGAGGTACACCAGATATGAGGTCATATAGAACTTGGAAGTTCCCTTTATAGTAATGAGCTACATGTTAAATCTAATGATTTTGGACCAATGAAATTTCACCTTTCCTTAGATGATTTCTTTGATGAAGTAGAACATCCATCCTTCAAAGAAAGCAGTGACAAGTATACCCATTACCCTACTCAGTAAGGTGACTAAGTCATGATATTCCTCATTGAAGTTGCTTCTGAATAGCTCTTGGGGCACTTTGGCAGTGTTGCCCCTCTTTTCCTTCAACCAATGTTGGTTGATCAGTCTCTTGCATCCTAGAGGGTCTGCTTTCCACATATTGTTAGCATATTCCTTCTCTGTTTCCTCCATGACGTCAAATGTGGGGATGTGGAAAGTCTTACCAATAGACTTAGTAGACAAGTCTGCTAATACTCATCATTCATGGTCAATGATCTTCCTATTATTGTGGTTTCCTCTCGACATATCATGACCAACTTTGGAGCGACTAATGTAGGAGGAAAGCCAGCTACCTTAGTAAGACCACTCGCTCTAATCTTTCATGCATTCTCAGTTGTGGGATGGATCATTACCCTTTGTAGGAACTCATCAATGTCCACATGTCCAAGATTTGTTTCTAACATTGAATCCCAAGTGGAAGTAATCTTGGAGGTGCACTCTACCCCATGAAACTTATATTTCATTTGTTCCTTTTCCTCTTTCCCCCTCGGTGTCTTTGTGAGATTCTTTCCCTTTTCTTTCTCAACAGACTTCCCTAATGGAGCCGTAGCTAGTTCCATAAATTTTGCATACAAAGATGCAGTAAGTGCATTCATATAGAAATTGGGGCAAGTGTTAGTTAAATCCAATAAAATGATGGTTAGATCTAGTAATATATCATCAGGAGATCATAAAATTTATCAACATCCATCGTTTGAGGCTTGTTTGGACCGTTTGTAAGAATGTGGGCCTAAGGATGCAGGTTTCCCTAGGTTGGAAGTTGTCAGGAGGGATTGGGAGCAAGACAACACCAGGGCAATGACGATTCGCAAACAACCACCCACACTAAAATTTTTGCATTGATGATTCGGTTGTTAAAGTCCTTAGGGGGGAATTTAGCACATGTGGAAATTGGTTGCCAAGCCCCTAGAGTCATTTGATTGGTTATTATTCCTTGCAAGCTTGGGGTATGCGGAGGCAGAGGCTCTAAGGACGTCTGTGATCCCCTTCGTTAAGTAGCAACAATCACAACGTGGCACCCCACAAAGGGAGGTTTGCACTGTGCGACTCACAGGCCCCTTAGACGTGAGACTGAACGTTGCTAAGCTTGATCATCATGGGACATGCAAACATGAGTTATTGGGAGGTCGTTAAAGATTTGTCATTATTTGAAGGCCAAGAATGAGTAGTGGTTTACAAGCAGTGATCCCCGTTGAAGGACCCGCATGATGTTACTAAATTAGACTTTCCGTTGATATCCTCAAAGGAAACGACTTAGGTGGAGTCTGCAGTGTGGACAAACGAGGCTGCTCAGATGCTAAGGAGTGATGAAGGGGGAGGGGCAGTCCACAAATGGACCCCCATAGAGATCGACCCACAAGAGAATTTGAACTTAGTGTTGACACAGACCTAAAATGATAAAGAAGGTTGCAGGGTTTGTGATGTGGGAAGGAGGGATGACTTCCCCACTAGCGAACGATGTCCATGGGACAACGAGCAGCGAATAGAGGCCCGCAGGGAACTACTCGCACACCGGGAATTACTCACTTTAGCATTTGATGGAGGTGATCTCGATAGGGCACACAACGAGGGAGGCAGGCGGAGGTTGGCCATTCGCCAACGACGGTATGGAAACAACCACTCACAAGTGGCGGTCCACATTAACAAACCCATAGGGGTTCAAAATTAGGTTTTTTGTTTAATGTTTTGATGCTTCATGTTTTAACTAAGGCGATGATGACATTATTGTGGGTCACAAAGAAGTTTAGGCCATGTGAAAAATGAAGAGGAAAAAATAGGGTTTTGTATTATCGTGAGGAAATTGTTTAAACAATTTTTAAGGGACTTTGGAGCACCAAGAGCAAATTTCATGTAGAACCGGTAGTGAGTTTGGCCATTAGGTGTATTTTATGGTTTATTATAAAGATCAAATCATAAATTTGCAAGCCTTATCTACAACAAAAGATGCATTTAAGATGTCAAAGTTGGAATTACCTGAAAGAGATTCGAGAAATCGATGGAAATCACGATTTTGATCAACTGAGAGCTTATGTGGGCGTAGGAGCTTTGTTCGCCATTTCGCTTATTCAAAAATTCAAATTGGTTGGTGTGAAAATGATAGGTGCCACCTTCTATTTATAGGAAAAGGGTCATTTATGACTCCTAGGCTTTGCTACTAATTAACAGCTAAGAGGTAACGACAAAGCAGGGTGCGAGACCCACCATGCAGACGAATGTCCCAGGCTGGCCATCAGTTGAACGATGAAGAGATGGCGGCATCACACAGAGGGAAACCCGCAACTACGGACCCATAGGGCCTAGAAGGTGTCAAGGTAATAGACTAAGGGAAGTTCGCATGGAGAGGCCCGCAAAAGCCAAAGACTTAGGGAATTTTTGGGTGACGAATTTGGTCAACTAGAGAATGATGACTTTAATGCTCCTAACCCCTTTAAGCTTGAAATTAGGGGCATACAAAATGAGGCAAAGGAAAAAAGTGCCCTGGAAAAGGCAAATGAAGGAGGGGGTCCTAGTTCTGAACGAGACATGTGTGCTACAGGCACAACATACACCCATCACACACTTCTCCACTTTTCATTTATACGATTCACAACCTTGAAAATATTCTCCAAGGTCAGCTATGCACCTCAAATGTGCAATTACAAAATAGGTCGACACCAAACACCTCCGTGATGGAAAGAGATGAAGTCAAACCATGCCAAGGGTTAACTAGGGCCCAAACATGAAAATAAATATATCCTTTTCCCAGTCGCCTTATATTTTCTATCTTTGATCCCTTATTTTCCCATTTCATTTCCACCTATTTGTAAAAATATGATTATGTGGGAATAGCCCTCAAGAAAACTAAAATAACAAAACAAGTTTGACAATCAACATGGAAATCGATAACATTGTATGTATTTTCATGTTGTTTTTTTAAATTCTTGTTGATGTATCATGTAGGTGTGGAGTGATTGATGTGGGATCATTTTACTCATAGAAAATTAAAAGTCACATATTCCTAGCAAGGAAAAGAAAATGTCATTACTACATGTAGTGGATGGTCCTTATAGGATGAATGCTGGTGAGGGTATATTTATAGAAGAATATGAAAGGATTAAAATTTAGTATATAATCTAAGTTGTGTAAAGATTGTCAAGCTTTCTATAGTTAGAAGGAGAGGGAAAAGAGGAAATTTAAAAAGAAAAAAAACAAACAAACAAGAAAAGTAGTCATTTTGAGATCACCACTCTATTGTTAGAGTGAAATTGAACACACTCAAATGTAATTTGTATGTCTAAAATTTTATTAATTGTTTAATATTAATTATTATATACTTTGAATAAGTGCTAGAGTTTCCACGTTTGAATCAATCAATCATGAAAATTTATTTAAAAAATATTTTTATTAAGAAATTATATATAGATTTTATTAAAAAAAATATTTACATATTATTAATTCACAAACACAATAATAATAAGTAATTGAGATTTATTTGTCACTCTCGGCGAAACCACGACAAAGAAAATAATTACCAAAATCTATTGTATTCTACCCCAATTTTCCCGGGAATGACGTAGACGCACCGCCCAATAACGATAGTTTATTCACGTGACATTTGATTACGACATAATACCTATTCAACGAGGAAATTGAATTTCAATGAGGACAGTGAATACGACATAGTCATGCCAATCCTAATAATATTCGTTAAGTAAATAAATTGAAGCGAACCTTTTGTTGCTGTGGGCCGCTTTAGGATTTGCTCTAGCCGGACGTGCCGGCTCAGGACATCTGTAGTGATGTAGACGCATACGGCGGGAGTGGGGGAGGCACAAGCGTTGCTTTCCGGATGATCGCTCTCACTGCCACCTACTCTGCTGGGACCCTGGACGAACTTGATGTATAATACAAGCGAAATGTCCATCTGCTTGCGTTAAATAAAAGGTTTAGTTTTGTCATTAGGTGTTCACCGTCAGAACACTTCTTTCGAGCGATGGGTACGTCCACCGTATACATATAATATCTAAAGTAAAAATAAAATAATTTATGGAAAAAACATAAAATACATTAAAATAATATAATAAAATAAAAATAAACAATTCTTATATATTCTATTGAAGGTTTTATCAAAATCAACAAATTATATTTCAAGGATGTACCTATCTTGAAGGAATCTAGTTTGTCTACTGAATAATTAGGTTGATTTGAATGACTAATGCTTTAGCCATAATTTTGTATGAGGTCTTCAATAATGTAATTGGATGTCATCGTGTCATCATATATAAAGTTCTTTAATTAAACCTTTGTTGCTTTTTGAGGGCTTCTAAATAAAGGAGCTAAATTTCGTCTTTAACATGCAACTACATGATTTTGTAGAATCAAAGGGTAGTACATCAAATCCTAGACTTTTGTTGCAATGCATAGAAAAGAGAGCCCTCTTTAATTCTTCTTGAGGGATAGTATTCAATCCAAAAACTTGCTGCTTGGGCCCCACTAATAACAATTAAAAGTACCCTTTTTTTCAACTTGTCTTTATAGTATGGTCATATAAGTACAATTTAAAATCAAAATGTGTCCAATCAATGATAGAATAAATATTCGCCACCTTCCCAAAATTAAGTGAATGCAAATAGATATATTTATTCATAATATATGCACTAATACATTAAAACTGAGTTGCCATATACATAACTCATTTACATTTCAACCACCATAGATTTGACAACTAACCAACTTGAAAATACATCTGAACATATTTCAAATAAATTTTTTCCATTATTCATTCCTGATTGACAAATTTATTTCAAATAAAGTAATTGAGAGTGCAAATGTCAAGGTTGATGAGGACTTAGTCAGATCATCGAGAAGATGCAGCTATGATTCAGATGAAGATATCATGTGTCAAGGGAAGAATTCACAATCACCAAATCTACTTCAAATTATTCCATACGTTTTGATGAAGCAACCACAAGTTGTTCCGGTAAATCAAGTCAGTCAAGAAGCGCAGTCAAGTGCAACTACACAAGGAAGTTCATAAAACACAGAAGTCCAAGAAAGTCCTAAAACTCCAAGGTATGTAAAGTTGAATCATTTTGAAAGTCAAATCATAGGAGACTTGAGCAAAGGAGTGCAAACTAGAAAGAAAATTGTTGAAGAATACTGTCTGATTTCCAAGATTGAACCTAAGAATGTCATTGAAGCCTATCAAGATGTAGACTGGCTGGAAGCTATGAAAGAAGAACTGTCACAACTAGAAAAGAATGACACATGGACATTGGTTCTTAGGCCCAAAGACAAGAATGTGATTGGCACTAAGTGGGTATTCAGAAACAAGTTGAACGAAGATGGTAAAGTGGTACAGAATAAGGTAAGAATGGTATGTAAAGGTTACTCTCAAATGGAAGGTATAGATTTTGAAGAGACCTTTTCCCCTGTTGCTAGAATTGAAGCAGTAAGACTATTTCTTGCTTATGCTGCTTACAAGAACTACAAAGTTTACCAAATGGATGTAAAGTCTGCATTTCTAAATGAGGAACTTGAAGAAGAAGTGTATATTGAATAGCCAGATGGATTTCAGCTAACAGATGAGAAGACATGGTTTGCAGATTGAAGAAAGCCTTGTATGGACTCAAACAAGCCCCCAGAGCCTGGTATGCCAGACTAGACAAATATCTACTGAAGCTTGGATTCTCAAAAGGTACTGCTAATAGTAACTTATATTTCAAGATAGATCATGATAAGGAGTTAATCATAGAAGTTTTTGTTGATGATATCATCTTCGGTGGAGATGATAATTTATGAATTAATTTTGTTGATGAAATGAAGAATGAATTTGAGATTAGCATGATTGGTGAAATGAAGTTCTTTCTGGGATTGCAAGTTTCACAATTGGATCAAGGGATTTTCATATCTCAGTCCAAGTAT
>VDFB02128519.1:2633700-2674169 GCA_007258455.2 Sequoia sempervirens | reverse complement strand
TTATCCAGTGAGGGGAGGGAAGTAGTAGGTTACTCCTAGGAATGTCACCTAGTGAAGGGAGGGAACTAGTACTTTACTTTATGAGTTGTGTTTTCCTAGGTTGTTAAAGAGATAGCTTATCTAGTGGAGTAGCTTGCCTATGGAGAGGGATTGCCTAAGAATAGATATAATGGCCTTAACTAAAAATGAGCTTTCCATAGTGTAGGTGAATGGTAGAACATCACTCGAAGTACTGAGTGAGAACACTTTGGACAAAGTAGTGGGGATGTCCAATGACTCTACTATGAATAGTGTGTATGCCGAGACTCCACTATCAGTTCACCTTGTCTACTTAAATGCATGAGGGCCACCTAGTGTAGGTTATAAATCGTAGTCATCTTTGATACAACACTAAGCTTAGAGTGGTATGTCATATGGGGTTACCCAACCAATACCTTCGTTGAAGGGTGGGGCCATCTATCATTGATAGATGTTCAGGGGACCACATATGAGTTTGTGATTGGGAAAAAAGCACTTGAATGATTCTTTTCCTCCTCAACAGGCAATAGAGGACCAAGTTTTGAAAGGTAGATTCCTGGACCATCTATATCTTATGCTCCAAAGCTCAGTGGAACTATGGTTGTAATAGTGTACATTCTTGGAATAGTGTAAGTTGTGTAATTATTATATTAGAATGGAATCTCTATTGATTATTGTATGACATCGTTGTTCAATATGAAATCTATGTTATTTGAAGATTTGTATAATTACTTTGGAATGCAATGAAAAATTGGAATTGTTTTATTTCAATTAAGCATGTAATTTACATTATTGGAAGAAATTTTTTTATGGGTATGTCATGGCATCATGTTTTATTCACTTAAGGTGAAAATAATGGAAATTTTATTGTGAAGAACAATGAGGTTGTTACACACCAAAACTGTGCATTGCAAGCTACTTGTTTGATAATTCAATTTTTTTTAGTTTTTGTTTAAGACACATGTTGGAGAATAATTGAAGATTCCAAACTTCTTCAAACACTTTTTTTAGCTTTGATAATGTGCATATTTCAAAGTTATGCATACAAACTATTCAATGTACGATAGGTGCATAAAACCCTTAACAGTCGAGTATATGTGTAGTGTAATAAATTATCACCCTTAACAATTTCACACTATATTTTTCCTCAATTTATTGGACCTAATTAAGCATCTAATTTCCCAAATTATTCATCTATGGCCTATTTTTAACAATTATTGATGAGTTACAAGTGGAAAATATTCGGTGCATTTCCCCCAACACCTTCATTTCTAAAAAATAGGGAAAAGATAGCAATGCCTTATGGTGATAATATCCTCCTTTTATTCCTAGTCCCATATTTGAATATGTCGATGTTGATATTTTATCATTTCCAATTCAAGTTGTAAATGTGAGCTATCAAGATGTAATTTGCAGAAAATTGTATAAATGCCTATAAATACATAATTATTGCATCATTTCAAATCTATCTAGTATCTAACAAAAAATTAAGAGCAAGAACTATTATCAAGAGCACTATCAATCTTTCAAGAGTAGCATTGTTAGAGCTTTATTGTAGTAATTAAAGATCCAAACATCATGCCAGATCCTATATGAGTTCATGTATGTTCATGTTATCATTGTTTGTGAAGGCTAACCCTTTTGTAGGTCTCCAAGAAATTCAAGCAAGATCTAAGAACTTGAGGTGATGTGCATGAATTCAGTCCTTCAAGAAAGCCTTTGGTGGGTGGTGAGTTGTAGCACTTTGTTGATTCATCATTCCCTCTTATCATTTATCTTTCCTATCACTGACATTGTCATTGTGGAAGTGGAAGTCGTAACATGTGGTTTGACTAAGGTAGGCCCCTAAATAGCACAAACTTTATTCTCTCTTTGAATTTGAAGATTTCAGGATTGAATAAGATTGACAGAATCTTGAAGATCCATTTTCCATTGTTCCATGCAAAGCCCTACACCTTGTCAACTCATGGAAACTCACTTACCAAATTATCTAATAGTGATCCAACAAATTTTCAGGTGGAATTAGGAATCTCATATTCTAAATCAAAGGACTACAAAAATAGATCTAGAATACACCTACATGGAAATAGATTCCCTTGGGAAACTCTGTCCTCCTTTTTAAAATGTCTTTGAACTTCCAGGGAAGATGCACAGAGTTATTCCTTTCTCAAATCTTCCTATAAATCTTTGTTATAGTTTTACAAATATTGGAATTTAGCATTTTAATATTAGAGCACATAGAATAATTAGGTTAATTAAGGAAAATGAATTCTAATTCATTTCTAAGGCCCACAAACTCACAAAAGATGCAGATCCAAGACTGTTTGGCTCACCTTCATGGTTGAAATTCAATCTATTTACCTTGTTGATTTGCATCTTAATGAAACCCTAGAAAAAGAAGCATCAACTAGTGTTCAATTATATTTAGGACCCCCTCCCCTCTTTTTATTCATTTCAATATGATACCCTCAAATACTATATATATATATATATATATATATATTAGAGAGGTAGATAAATTGATGTTTCATCTAGCCTTGTTCATTTACATTTAAGTGTATTAATTGTATGGTTTATTTTTTGTAAGTCTCTAGTTCACATGTATAATGATTTTCTTCACAAATAGTTGCATACATACATATATAATTCCACCTATCATCATTAGTTTACACATACACACATTTTTCCAAAAGGTAGGTGCATGAAACCCTTAATAGTTGAGTATATGATACCCTCAAATGATAGCAATGTATTACCCTTTACAAAACAACATAATGATATTTATATATAGCCTGAAACAACATTATCATACAAATATTTATAACCATTTCTAAAACAACATTATGATATTTATATATAATTTGAAATGGTAGCATGATACAAATATTTGTAACCATTTCTAATACAACATTATCATATATATATATATATATATATATATATATATATACATATATTGCATAGATAGATAGATATATGACATAGATATATATAGATTTAAATGAATTAGATGTATGGTTTATTTGTTCTTCAATTACACTAAATTTTACATGTATAATAATGTTGTTTCAATTTATATCATATTGTTGTTTCAAAAATGGTTATAAATATTTGTAGATCATACTATTGTTTCAAGTTATATAAATATCATAATGTTTTTTCAAGTTATATATAACCCCTTAATTGATTATATATATATATTTCATGATTAGATAAGGGTTGTAAGGAGTTATAATTAAGGATATGATCAGTTAAGGGTTGTATGCAATTCATTTTTCTCCCCAACATGTCCTCTGCTGACATGGACCCCTCGCACAAGATAACACTCACCACAATTAGACCCTCTCCTTTACTTTGAATAGGAGTATATGTGTATGTGTCTATCATTTTTTGTTGTTACACTTGTCTCAATACATATGAATAAAAAAGTGCCAACAAAAACTAAGGGAGCTATAAAGATAGCTCAGAGAACATTACCTCCACACAAGAGAGGTGTGAGGCTAACACATAGTGAAGAGGATGAAGTTATTCGCATTCCATATCAAATTGAACCTATAGTCCAACTGAATGCAACTATTACAAATAAGAAGGTTTTAGTGCAATGAGAATGGTCCACGACTGGCATGGAATATACCATAGAAAATGTTGAAGACAATAAAATGTCAACAAGGGGGATAGTAATGAAGTGGGGTCTTTCAACAACTACATTGACTAATTGGTAGACTAGTGTTACCTTTGCAAAAAGGAAAGGGCCCCCAACAGTATTGAATGATGATGGAGAGGAAAAGGTTGTAAAATGGTGCAAGAAGATGGCTACTATTGGCCATGGTTTGAAAATTTCTAATCTAAAATCTAAAGTAGCACAAATATACTAGACGAGGAAAAATTCATTTGATGATGGTTTCTTGGCAAGTCTTGGTGAATAGGCTTCAAAGGAAGGCATCTTGATTTGACTTTGAGGACAACACAAGGCCAAGACAAAGAATATGCACTTAATTTGAGGATTGCAATGGTAATTTAATTCTAAGGAACATTAACAAATGCATACACATCAATCTATATGGTCCAATGAATATTTGGAACTATGATGAGACTAGCATTCAATTTGGACAAAATTGTGCAATGGGAGTGTTTTCCAAAAAGGATAGTAGAAGTGTATCCTACATTATACCCAAGAGCTGAGAGTGGATCATTATTTTATGTTGTGTAAATGTTGTAGGATAGGAGATACTTCACTCTTATTTGTTTAAGAGCAAAAACCAACCAAAGAACTATATAGCTAATTGTGAGCCAGGTGCATGTATGGTTGCTCAACCCCATATGTGCATGAAGAAAAAAACATCTTACTTTGGTTGCACCATTTTTTTAATTTTGTACCTAGGGGTGTCTCACCCACTAATAAACACCTCTTTATTTTTGATGGATATGGTATCCATGTAGCATTTTCTACTATTAAATGAAGGAAGGTCACTATGCATTGACTTGCTAACCCTACCGACCCACACATCTCATAGATTGTAGGTGTTGGTTCCCAAAATTGTAGATTATTGATACTAAGGGTATGCCAGGTCCTATAGCTAGATTCAACAAGGTTTTGGCCAACATATAGAGTGAACCTATATGGTTTTACAACTCCCTGCACTTTAGGCTCTACTAGACCTAGGTGGGTGAACCTTACTAACTTGACCAAATTTAAGAATTAAGTGTATTGACTCGAGAAATGTATTTTTTTTATGGCATATAGGTGTAAAATAGGTGCAAGAATTATATCTAATCCTACTAATATTTAAAGTTTGAATATGTAGATAAAGTTTATATGAAATATTATTTTGATATGAATATGATCAGTGTCTAGTTCTATTGAGTGAATGGAGTCAATTGTGTATGATGGATTAATGGAGCCACATGTGTAAGGAGGGTGAATCTATCTTTCAACTTAAATCTAACTTGTTGGGAACTTTGAATGTTTGCAGCTTGTACAAATGTGCAAGTTTTTCAGTCATTGTACTCTTCTTATTAATCCCAGTGCTATATTCCCAAATTACTATGATATTATGAAAAGGTTTTAATTCTTGACTTAAGGGAAGCCAATCAAAATAACTAACTTAAAAGGATTTTAATACTAAGTAGGAGCCAATTAAAATGAATTACTTGAAAGGAATTTAATTCACCCAAAGTAGAAACCAATCAAGAAAATCTCACGACAATAGCAAGTGTGTCTTGATAAATTATATTAATTTGAATAATAAGGGAAAACCACTTTGGAGAAAACATAATAACATGAAAATTAATCTCGACACAATAGTTGAATGGTGAAAAATGAATCACCAAATACAAGAAATCTTCTCCATTGATTTTACTTCAAAATTGATACATTAATAGGAAAAGTGTTCTGAGATATCATGAAATATGAATACAAATGAGTGGAATGGTGAAAGATGGAGTGATGAAGGATTATGATTTTTTTTTATGATGAAAACAAGGCCTTGGTTTCCATTTTTATATGGGAATCAAACAAGCTTCAGGCCTTTTACAAAAGGGCGTGTCATTTCACAACTTTTATCCTAACTAATTGTACTTGATTAAAACATAAAGAAATGGTTAGAAAACTGCAACAAATCATAACACTTGCTCCGTTATTCAATGTAGAGAACTTGTGACCTCGTAGGATCTGGCAAGGCTCTCCTCCTCTTGATAAAGTGTTTGATTGTTCAGTTTACTTCAACTTGATGCTTGTCCCTTCATGTATGAATGATGAAAAAATTTATTATTGACAAGTGATCAATGTAGTTCTTCCTGTCAAGGATATCAATATTTGTGAATGCATCTTTCATATTGTATTTCATATACATTATTCTTGTGAGCTGTTTATGGGTGTTCTCTGGCATCATTTCTTCACCATTGATTAGATCGAATTCTTGTGATAACAATTGAGCCAATTCATCTTTCCAATGATCTTTTTCTTTAAGTTCTCCATGCTCATCAAAAAACATGGGAAATGGGATATCTAATGGTTGATCAAAATCATCAAGTTCTTCCTTAATCCTAGCATAAAACTACTTATACTGATTGATCAATTCGTTATATCCGTGGAGGATTTTTCCCCTCATAATCTCTTTACTCACTAGTTCCTCCTTCTTTTCTTCCATATGTTCCTACTATTTCTTATGTTCATGGAAATCAAAGTGCACCTTTACAAAGAGTGCCCAATAATGGTAATCTTGGATCATTACCTTTTCAAGTCTCTTCTTGATTATCTCAAACACAACTTCAAATTTAGTAGTTTTTACTCTATTCTCTAGTTCATTACGTTTATTTTGATCCTTTTCATGGAAAAATTTCCAATATATGACATCTTCGATGGTATCTAACACCCTTTGATCATGATCCACCAATGGAGAGTACAACTAAGATGAAGAGGAAGAAGGAAATTTATCACTGTAATTAGTTCCTCCTCTTTTTAGTTTCTCATTCTCCCTTATTAATTTCTCAACCAATGCCTTATTGAATTTTGCAAAATTTATGTTCAAACCTATTGTTTCAATGGGATTAATATCTCCCACTCTATGCACCAAAATATGTCCAAACATTTGGTTTGGATTATAGAAAGACTCTTCTCTTGGAGGTACAAATCCCAAATCAACAAAGTGGCCTCATCCGTGTTATACCCTGATCCAGAGTACATTTTATCACTTGTTTCCTCTGTCAAGTGTGATGTATTATCGTATCTTCTCCTAAAGCTATTGAATATTATGGCAGAACTGATGTCCCACCTTAGTAAAATAAAAACCATAGCTTCTTATAGTAGCTCCTTTCCTCTCATAGGGGTAATAGCCTCTAACTCTTGATCCACTTCCTTTGTCAACTCTCCCAAGGCATTTTCTTCTTGCTCAGGGGTGATATTTTTCATCCTCTCTTAGCATTCTTCCTTTATGTTCAAAGATGAATGATTTGAGTTTTGGAGTCTTAGCAAAATCACTACCATAAACAAATTCTTGGCTAGCTCAGACTCTCACATCATCAAAGAGTTCATTTGATGTCTCAAATTTTATAATGGTTCTCTCAAGAGGAGGCACATATTGTGTGACAATAGGCACAATTATCTGCCTAACTTCATCCTCTTCTTCATCATCTTCTTCTATAATAGGAGTGTCCAAAGAGAAGCTAAATTTAGGAGTAGGTTGTGAATGAATGTAACTAAGAGGCTCCATCTCCTTAGCTTGTGTTCTAGAATAGGTTGCTACATATTTTTCAAAGACCATAGGAACTGCATCTTTAGCTAGCTCTTGCTCATGTGCAATTAACTATTCCACTCCTTCCAAGGTGTCTTTTATATCATGGTATGCTCTTGTATATAAGGGATTATTGTCCTTCTTGCATGCCTCAACTATCATAATTTGATTATATGCAGCTATCCTCTTTGTTGTTAAGGTTTCATCATAATTCTAAATTACATCATCAACAAAATAATGATTCTCATACCCAGATAATCTTTGTGACAACTTTGCTTGATTGATGAAGCCTCCTGGATCAAATTTTTTCCTTTCATTTCCTATTGGCAAGTTGTAATGTGCCAAATTAATGTTAATTTCTTCATATTTCTTGTCAAAACAACTGTGAAGTCTCCAAAATATAAATTACTAGGCATAAATGACTATTTACTATATTTTTAAGGTGCATAGCATTTGAGTTAGCCAATTTCCTTATGATCTCTTGATATGCAACCCTATTAGGAACCGTTCTTGGTAGCAAAAATGGTGCTCCTTGAAACCCATACACTCTTATCATAGTGTAGTCAAAAAATTTGTACCAATCACCCCAATTATGGTTCACCCTCTTTCTCGGGTCCTTCTCTTTTGGTATAAGAAATCTCTGCACTTAAGAGGATAAGTTGTAATCACATGGGTGACCCAATAATTGATATAAGGGTTTAAACAAATATTCTTCAAAGTATAAATAATGCGACTTTGCATATCAACTATCCCAAATTTGATTTCCACATCTATATAGGCCTAAAATTCCCATCTTCATTTGTGTCTTTTATTCTTAATTCTTCTCCCTAGAGTCCCTCAAGTTGACCTTCATATAAGATCAAATGCATAAACAAAGAATAGTGTTTGAAATAAATTGCATCACTATTATTTTTTATTTTTTCAAGGGCTCTATTTAATGCATTAGCTAAGTACTCTGCATAATCAAATGGCCTAGCATCTCAATTTTGTATGTTTGCTTCCAGAACCATAGGAGCTATCGACATGAGGGAAAGAACCTCCACTCCTAATACTTTCTTGACAAAATAATAGGTGTACTGAAAGTATTGTTCAAATAAGTCCACATGAAAGGGAGTTTTTTCACTACTAAAAAACCCACTGAGTTGATTTCTCCCTTCCCTTGGTCTATGCAATGCAAATTTCCACCTCTTATAACTAGTATCCATGGTGTGGTACTCTATCAAGAGATCTCTTATCATAAATGGCTAGTTCATACTATAATCTAATTGAAAGACTGTGCAAATGAAATATTTGGAAATTATGATAAATTCAAACCCATCCTTGCACTAAATTTCTCATTTTTTGGGGTTGTATCTAGCAGCCAACACCTTAATCAGTTCCAAATTAACAAATACATTAGGTACAACCAATTTACCTAATTTTCTTCTCCACGGGTTACACACAGGTTGGAACCTATGTTGTTTTCTGTAATGATAGATAAACAAATGTACCATCTCAAATCAAATTTATATGTACCATTCATAGTCCAATTCATATCACTTCAACCATTAATTCCATGAATACAACCTTTAATTCCTTCATATAATTCAAAAATCTCCACTTGCACTTATCTTTTCAAATTTATACAAGATAATTTACCATTATTTATACAAGTCACCAAAATTGTGCATTGAAAGCTACCTAATTGATAATTCAATTTTTTGAGTTTTTGTTTAAGACACCTATTGGAGAGCAATTGAAGAGAGCTCTTGCAAACTTCTTCAAACACCTGTTGTAGTTTCCAAAGTATAAATATTTCAAAGCTATGCATATAAACTATTTAATGTATGATTATTATTCATACATATTATGATTTTCTTCAGAAACATTTCCATACATACGTATCATTCCACATATCATCCTTACTATATGCATTCACATAGTTGGCCAAAAGATAGGTGCATAAAACCCTTAATAGTCGAGTATACGTGTAGAGTCGTAAATTGTCATCCTTGACAATTTCACACTATGTTTTGCTCCCCTTAATTTATTGGACCTAATTAAGCATCTAATTTCCTAAATTATGCATTATATGACCTATTTTTAACAATTAATGATAAGTTGCAAGTGAAAAAAAATGCATGTATTTGGTACTTTTCCCCAAATACCTTCATTTCTAAAAAACATGGCAAGGACAAAGATGCCTTATGGTGATAATATCGCCATTTTATGCCTAGTCCCAAATTTGAATATGTTGATGTCAATATTTTATCATTTCCAATTCAAGTTGCAAATATTAGCTATTTAGATCTAATTTGTAGGAAGTTGTATAAATGCATATAAATACATAGTTATTGCATCATCTATCTAGTATCTAACAAAAAATTAAGAGAAATAACTATTGTCAATAGCATTATCAAGCATTAATGAGAAGCATTGTTAGAGCTTTATTGCAGTAATTGAAGATCCAAACATCATGTTAAATCCTATGTGAGTTCATGTATGCATATATATTTCATGATTAGCTAAGGGTTGTAAGAGTTATAATTGAGGATATGATCAGTTAAGGGTTGTATCCAATTCATATTTTTGACCAATGTGTCCTCTACTAACATTGACCCCTCACAAAACATAACACTCACCACCATTAGACCCTCTCCTTTACTTTGAATAGGAGTATATGTGTATGTTTTTTTCATTTTTTATTCTTGCACTTGGATCAATACATATGAAGGAAAAAGCACCAACAAGAACTAAGGGAGCTATAAAGACAGCTCAAAAAAAATTACCTCCACACAAGAGAGGTGTGAGGCTAACACATAGTGAAGAGGATGAAGTTATTCCCATTCCATATCCAATTGAACCTGTAGTCCAAGTAAATTAAACTGCTACAACTAAGAGGGTTTTAGTGCAATGGGAATGGTCCACGACTAACATTGAATCTACAATGGAAAATGTTGGAAAATGGAATGTCAAAATGGAATTTCAACAAGGGTCATAGCAAAGAAGTTGGGTCTTTCAATAACCATGATAACTAATTGGTTGACCGATGTTACCTCTACAAAAAGGAAAGGGACCCCAACAGTCTTGAATGATGATGAAGAGGAAAAGGTTATCAAATGGTGCAAGAATATGGATACTATTGGCCATGGTTTGAAAATTATCAATCTAAAATCTAAAGTAGCACAAATATACTAGACAAGACCAAATTCATTCAAGGATGGACTTCCCAGTAAGTCTTGGTGGATGAGCTTCAAAGGAAGGAATCTTGATATGACTTTGAGGACAACACAAGGCCTAGACAGAGATTGTGCACTTAATTTGAGGCTTGAAATGGTGGTTTCATTCTATGAAACATTAAAAAATGTATACATATCCAATCTGTATGGTCCAATGAAGATTTGGAACTGTGATGAGACTAGCATTCAATCTAGAAAAAAATGTACAATGAGAGTGCTTGCCAAAAAGGGTAGTAGAAGTGTATTGTACATTATACCCAAGAGTTGAGAGTGGATTACTATTCTACATTGTGTAAATGTTGTTGGATAGAAGGTACTTGGCTCTTATTTTTTTAAGAGAAAAAAGAAACTAAAGAACTATATAGCTAATTGTGAGCTAGGTGCATGCATGGTTGCTCAGCCCCATGTGTGCATGAATAAAGACCTATTTTTACTTTGGTTACACCATTTTTTTGCTTCTATACCTAGGGGTGTCTCACTGAATAATAAACACCTCTTTATTTTTTATGGCCATGGTAGCCATGTAGTATTTTCTACTATTAAAATAAGTAAGGTCACTAGGAATTTACTTGAAAACCCTACCAACCCACACATCTCATAGATTGTAGCCACTTGATGTTAGCATGTTTGCATCTTTCAAATCATATTTTAGAAAGGAAAAATTAGCATGGACAAGTAAGTATCCAAATTTAGAGATTAAAAGGATAGATCTGAAAACACTTGGTAGCATTGTATTTCAAAAAGCATTGACTATTGACAACATAAAATTAGGTTTCAAAAGAACATGTATTTGGCCCCTAAATCTAGATGCATTAATGGAGGATATGTAGCCAAGTGAGAAATTCCAATCTACTTCCCTTGATGAAGAATCTGTTGTAGAAAATATTCTAAGTCTATCCACTAATGGTGTGCCACAAATGAAGGTTGAAGGGACAATTAGAAAACCTAATTTTAGAGACCAAAATAGTCGACTAGAACTAACTAGTTTGTTAGACCAAAAATCTCCAATTGGAATACCAAATTTGGGTGACCAATATACTCCACAAAGAACATCTATTTTGGGTGACCAAAATACATATTCATACATCTCTCTTTCTCTACCTAGTGTACCAGAGGAGAAATCATGGTTGTTAGAGGGGGCTGAAAATATTGGAATTGATTTGCATGTGGATTTAGAATAAATTTTGGAAAATTCCATCTCCACCAAACAACATGGACCCATTTACCTTAGTGCACTTTTATGCTATTTTGGGAGAATGTGAACTTGATCAATTAGGAAGAGGTGAGGAAGTGTATGAAATAAATATTGAGGTACAATTTATAAATGAAGAAGATTCCATGGAGCCATTGGTAGGCCATATAAATTCATATATCTTTGAATTTTTTAACTTACATGTTCTTGTAGTGAAGGATAAGTCCAATCATCTAGCATTCGACTTAGCAGACAATATCTCTGTGTGTGTGCGTGTGTGTGTACACATGCAGACACACACACACACACACATATAAAAATTAAAATAACATTATGATATTTCTATATAACTTCAAACAACATTATGATATAATTTGAAACAACATTTTCATACATGTAAGAGTCACTATAATTGAAGAACAAACAAACCATACATCTAATTTAGTTGAATGTAAATGAACAAGGCTAGATGTCAAAAGAAACAAGAAATGCATGTTATACTATCATATCCCCAATTCTAACTCTTGCAACCCTTAGGTGATCATGTTATTTGATTATATATATGTATGTATGTACATGAAAATATATATATCTCTGTGTGTGTGTGTGTGTGTGTGTCTTTGTATACATATATATGTACAAATATAAATTTATATAAGATTAGTTAAGGGGTTATATATAGCTTGAAACAACATTATGATATTTCTATACAACTTCAAACAACATTAATATGATATAAATTATTAAAAAACAATTATACATGTAAGAGTCACTATAATTAAAGAAGAAATAAACCATACATCTAATTCAGTTCAATGTAAATGAACAAGGATATATGTCAAATGAAACAAGTAATGCATGGTATACTATCATTGTGAACACGAAATGTTAGTTAGACCAAATACAATGAGAATTAACAAATAAAACAACCAAAATATCTAACTAAGCCATATTCCAATGAGATTCTTACAATTTACTAATTAAGAGTTCAATTGAAAGCATAAGATATCAAATTAATGCAAATGAACAATAACTAGAAATTCAAACCTCATCCCATTGAGGTATTAGTGTTGGATATGATGTGGATTGCTTAGTCCCAATCCTAATTCATGTTGAATGATGCAAAGCTTCAAATGGTTGATGGAGTAGTGGAAATGGTGATTCGTAAAAAGGGTAATTTATCTCAAAGATGGATGTAAATTTTAATATATTCTAGTTGCTCAAGTGGTTGTGAATCCATTCTCATATAAAATTAGAACTATTTATATGTTTTTAGAAGGAATCAATGGCTAAGATCAAAATGGCTAATCAATGGATAGAATTGAAGGAGACAAGATGACAAGATCAATTATCAAATCAAGGATTGAGATTTCTCAATGACATGGATCAATGATATTAATAAAAGGCTCAAAATGCTTGGGACAAATGCAAATCTCATGATTTTAGGAGCATACGAGAGATATTTACATGTGGAGGGAAATATTTAAATTCAAATTGGAGGAATATTCCATAAGAATATTCTTCTTTAGGAGTGGAGGGAATATTAGTCAATTAAGTAATTAAGAAATTATTTAATTGTACAAGGTGAGGAAATAAGACACTTTAATAAAAAAATTAGGATTATTTAATCAAAGTGGGGATAAAGGATGAATTTAATTAGATAATTTGGAAATTATTTAATCAAATATGAGGATTAATGTAAAAATGATGAATTAGTTAGATAATGTGAGTTATTCAATTAATAGGAGAATTAGATTAAATCAAGAGAATGGTGTTAGTAAGGTGAATGTGATCCGTCGAGAAATTTTTAGGTGTCTACATTTTATCCCTTTTTGAAGTAATGCAATGGTTGTGTTGTTTCAAAGACTTGATGCTAATATGTGTAGTGTAGAAAAATGTATCCCTCTAAATTTTCACACTTAATTTGGGAATGAATAACATTAAGATGGACCTAATATCACCTTGATCTACTATTGTGATGTGTTTTACACATTCACATTAGGTCCCTTTTAACCTAAATAGACCTATTTTTTCCTTAATTTCATAATGTAAAGTGTATTTATTTACATCTTCAAATTCAGTTCTAGGCCCTCTTGCATTTAGGACCTTCATATCATCATCAATACACCCTAAGACCCTATATTATGCATCTTGAGGTATTTTTCAACTGAAATCCTAACAAGATCAATAAATACAATCAATTTTCTAACTCCCCAACATTCCTCAACCTGAAAAGGCCTGGTGGGACTCACATGCCACCTTGGGCATATGAGTCCCACCCAGATGGGACCTATACACCACAAGTGGCGTATGAGTTCCATTTGGCCCCTTTTAGGGTTCTGATAAATAAATTAGGGTTTTGAATTCAAATTTCATAAATGTCAGCATTTGGGATCTAATAAATGGTAAGTTAGATGGATTGCCTATATAAAGAAGGTCTCAAATCATTATTTCACTAATTATTCATGATATCATCCTAAGCAATCAAGAGTTAAGAATTCTAGGACTTCACAAGAGCATCAAGAGAGTTTACAAGACCATTTCTAAGGCATTCAAGGGAAAATTTCTTCACCATTTTGTTGAAACAATTCAAAATCCATTATCATGTCAAGGTCATCAAAAATCAAGCATGTTGTTGAGCTAGAATTTTGATGTAGCATCCAAGATCCAAGATTAAGCATTGTACAACATCTAATTCAAGATCAAGATCTACATTCTATATGGTCACTTCATATTAGATTGCTGATTTAAATCTCAAGAAATCATTCAAGATATAGTTGTTCATGTTTTATATTTCATGTTTCATGTTCATATTTTATTGTTTTATCACAAGGTTTAATTACCTAAACAGGGTTTGACCAAGGAAAAACCCCATTTCCTAACAATCAACAAGTTTTTCACTCTCTTTAGCATGTGATTTCTAGATCTATGTTGAAGACACATTGAAGAGTAAGATTGGAAGAAGTTATCAAGTGTGAAAAGTTGTGAAAGTTGTCACCTTGTTTACAAGATCATTAAAAGACACCTACAGAGAAAAAGTATAGCAGTCTAGATCCAGAAATCATGTTGAGAAGGAAGAACAAAGATAGAAGAGTAGATTATGTAGGCACTTAAAATTATCACTAGAAATGTGACTTTATTAAATCCCCTTCATCATCCTTGATAATTAAATAATCTTAATTATTTAATTATTATCTAATATCACAAAGTCTTCTATTAATTAAAGAATCTAAATTATTTAATTAATTCATTTTATCCTTCTATGTCTTCTTTTGATTAATTAAATAAATTTATATTTATTTAATCATTTATCATTTTCCATTATAATTAAACAATTATGACAATTATTTAATTATTCACTTTTAGCATCTTTCCTCACGAATTAATTAAATTTTAATTAAATAACTTATCTTTCCTCTCACTTTTTGAATTAAATTTCTATTTAATAAAAAAGTTAGCCGGCCTTTTCCTCTTACAATGAGATAATGTTTCCATTATTTCAAAATGCAATTTCCCTCTCAAACTAAAGTGACTTTTTGTGAAATCAGTTAATTTCCTCTTGCTCTTTCACTTCTGATCTTATCTCATCTCGTCTTGATTAGTTTCAACCATGTTGATTGAACTTAAATTTAGTCAATCTTGATTGTACATTTTGCATTGACCTCTCTATAAATACCACTATCATTTATTATTAAATGATATATCTAGAATTTATATGCTACCATGCTATTTATGATAATTTTTGATATTTTTTTGTATCTTAATCATAGGCTAATATTTGCATACTCGATCTAAGGGCCATAATATTTATAGCAGAATGGAGAAGGCCTACAAAGGTCAACCAGTGGACATGTGAATCAGGTGATTATTCAATTTTACTTATGTTTGTATGTCCTTTTCTCTTCATAGTTTAATATGATTTTTGTGATTAATGATTTTAATGTCTTAATTTGAAAGCAAAAATTCTTGATCACATTTGGTGAACTGGACATGATAATATGTTTTTGTTTGATGAAATTTTTTGTAAAATATTTCTTAGCATAAATTAAGAATAGGGATTCATTCTTTATTGGTGATAAAAATAATATCTTTGATTGAATTCTTTATAATTTTATAAAAAATTGCAGGGATAATGACATTGCAAGATTTGATTCATCTTTTAAGTACCAACAACGTATTATATGTCTGATTGCATCGATTAAGTCTTTAGTTGGATTTTGAATATGTTGATTTGAGGTGGGAAATTGATTGGCAGATCAAACCTCATGTTTATTTCCATTTGCAACATGAATAACAATCTCTACAATCTCTATCTTGAATCACAATCTCCGTGTTGATTTTACTCTACTAGGAATTTGATTTTCCTCTACCGGGATCTTGTGATTGTAGTCAAGATTCTATATTATAGGGAGTTATTATTCTCTACATAGAGGTTGCGATTTTCTATTGGATTCTAATTCTTTGTGGGAGGGTGTGCATTCATGAGCAGTCCTTATTCCTTCAAGGGAGTATGTGAATGTTCATTATACAACCATCAATTCACTAATCACTGATTAAGTTGGGGTGTATGAACTCAAAATTGCTGAGGCAAGGTGTCAAGTGAGCTACAAACATGATTTCATCATCCTCTTGATTGATTCAAAGGAATAAAGTAGTAGTGGTGGCCTTGCCTTTGTGAAAGGCATGATTTGAGGAATTTGTTTGAAGCATAAAAACTCCTTTGAACTTGCAATAGTAACTCTATAATCCAATGATTTCACCACTAGTATTTATTCATTTCAATGTGTAGGATGAAGTTATTTTTTAAATTTAAATTAACTTTGTTAATTTAGATTAGTTTTTTTTAGTTTTAATTAAATTAGATTAATTAATTTTGATGTAAAAGATATAAAAATTATAAAATTATATTTGTTCTCATTATTCACCAACCCATGCACAAATCAAAATATTAGCCTCAATGTGAAGAGGTTTCCTATCCATTGGTGACACCATCAAGAAATTAGGAACTTTTTTTGGGATAGGTGGTACATGGTTTTCGATTACCCACCATGAAACAATTATGAAGTCCCATAATATTTCCAAAGGAAACTATATTGTGAGTTCATCCTGAACAAAATCTCAAATTATTTTGATATGAGGGACTTCCAAGGGAGGGTGGGGGGCTACTCAAGATAGACCTGGTGAACAATAGGATCCTAGGAAGCAAGAGAGATTACCTCTAGCTAGGCCACCTCATGAGCACATCATTATCCCTTCCATCATGAAGGAGAGTGCTAAGGTAGAAACTTTGCAGGCCATCAACTCTTTGACCCAAAGTGTCATCCAACATGCCATCCCTATACTACAACACCATCCAGGGGAGTCTTCAAGTGGTGGGCTTTGATCCCATTTGTGTCAAGCTTGTGGGGTGAGTTGTTCAAATAACCCCACTAACACTTAGGAGGCTGCTATGTAGGATATGTCTGCAGCTATGGAGATGGTGAGGGTAGATGACATTTTGAATACAACTTATGGAATTGATACTTAGGTAAATGTTAGCATGTTCATTGAATTTAATTTATTAAATTTCAATGTTGAAATACAATATTAATTAATTTAGTTTTATGATTTGAATAAAATTTCAAGGTCATAATGTGGATACTGGATACACTATCGCTACACCTACATATTACTCCACTGCATCTACCATTGATGTATGTAACTATTAAACAATTAGAAATTTATTATATGTTAATAGCATCGTTATATGAATGGTATTCTAATATCTGATTTTGGATGTTGAGTAGGCTAGTATTGGAGGTTTTGAGGGAACACTTCCCAGTTTTGATGGACTTAGAAAAACCTACATGTAGGTAATAGAATAAAGAGTTTAACTAATGAATTGTAATTAATAGATTTGTGTAGTTTATATTCATAGCATTGATTGCATTGCATTGTAAATATTTCAAACTCAAAGCATTACTTCACATTCCATAACTAATAACTAGATGTTGATAGATGAAAAATTTCAACTACAATATAGTTTTTTAGAAAGTCAACATAAGCAGTGATGCAATTACTTCATATAACATAAGTAATAAGTAGGATTAGCTTCCAATTTCCTTTTCTTGTCATGGCATTCAATTAGACCACCTTTTACTAAGGAGTCTTTTCAAACAGTTCACTACCTTGTCTATGTTATGGATGCTTGGAAGAAATATATGATAGAATAGTATTAAGAAATAACATAGACAAGGTAATGAGTTGTTTGAAAAAATTCCTCAAAGAAATGTGGTCTCATGGTGATGTCCATCACCATGAGACCTAATTTATTTGAAGCACTTTTTTAAATAGGTCACTACCTTTTCTAAGCTACCACATTTTCTATACATGTCTACCAAAGCATTTTATCAAACAATTCATTTTCTTACTGCTATGGCTAAAAGACTAAAAAAGGTACTTTCCAAAACACTATGGATGCTTGGAAAAAATCTATCAAAGCATAATAGTAAGCAATAGCATAGACAAGGCAGTGAGTAGTTTGAAAAAATGCCTCAAAGAAATGTGGTCTCATGGTGATGGAAAGGCATTCAATCACCATGAGACCACATTTCTTCAAGTCATTTTTTCAACAGCTCACCAGCTTTTCTATGCTACCACATTTTCCATACATGTGTACCAAAGCATTGTATCAAACTACTCACTTCCTTGCTACTATAGCTAAAAGCCTAAAATATGTGCTTTCCAACAAACTATGGATGCTTGGAAAGAATCTATCAAAGCATAATAGTAAGCAATATCATAGTCAATGTAGAGAGTGGTATGAAAATATTACTTGAAGAAATTTGGTCTCATGGTGATGGAATTCCATTCCATCACCATGAGACCACATATCTCTAAGGCATTTTTTCAAATAACTCACTGCCTGAAGAATAGAAACCAACCCTTTAGCCAAAATTTTCCTCCAAATTCTTTTCAAGGTTCTCATCCTCATCCTCAATTTACCAATCTATGGAACCTTCCATGTTTTATTCCACTTGTTCATGTCCCCACCCCTCCCTCTTCATGTCATGATCACCCTCTATCTCATAACCAAGACTACACTATACCATTGACCCCATCCCAACATAATAACATAGAGAAGGCAATGAACTGTTTGAAAAAATGTCATAAAGAAATGCGGTCTTATGGTGATGGAATTCCATGACACATTTTTTTTAATGGAATTCCATCACCATGAGACCCCATTTCTTTGAGGAATTATTTCAAATAGTTCACTGTCTTCTCTATGCTACCACAATTATCGTACATATCTATGAAAGAATTTTATCAAATGGTTCACCACCTTGATTCTATGGGTAAAATCCTAAAAAAGGGTGCTTTCAAACAAGTAATGGATAGGGCAAGTAGTAAGTATTATAGTAAAAAATTTATAGTTTAATAAGTACTCAAATTTTTGTTCATTATCTCATACATTATAAGCCATGGCGTGGATCGCTATTGTAGTTTTCATGATTGAATAATTTGTTGTTTTATTTTCAGATGCTGGAAGTGGATACACCTCCAAATGTTCATAGGGAAATGGAGCTCGGTCTTTTTTCTACTATAAACTCCTTGATGGCTCTCACAAAGGAGGTATGAGGCAGATTAAAAAAATTTAATTTATATTTGTTGTTATAGTTGTTAGTTAGTGAAAAATCAAACCATTATTGATTCGTAGTTTAATTTCTCTTTGAATGGTTTCTATAGGTCTTTAGCATGCCACAACATGGGTATGCAAATATTTCCCATGAGAAGAGAGATTGTCTACTAGCGATAAGTGATTATTTTGTTAAATATTATTTTTTTATAATGTAATTTCTATATATTAATTTCTTTACTTCTTATTGTACAAAATAAAGCTTGACCAAGAACTAAACCCTATGAGGAGTAGTAGGATCACTCCTTGACCTTAGAATAAAGGAGTGACAGACCTATCTCCATGCAACCAACAAGTAAAGAGAAAAAAATTATTTCGAGAGGATGCATAGCAATGACTTTTGATTCTAGAGCCCTTTGTTGTATGCCTATATGGCATTTTTTTACATATTTTGTATTGGATATATTTGATGTTGTATGCTTATATGGAATTCTTGTAAGCCTATATGGCTATTTTATATATATTTTATACTTATATTGACATATATTGATGTATGCCTATATGGCTATTTGGTTAATACAAATATTTTTTATCGAGTGTGTCCATATTTTTATTACAAATCCATGGTTCAATAGATATGAGCTATGTGTATTCCAATGTATACTTTGTGACTTGCATGTTTTCATGTGTATACCTTGTATTCATGCATATACTTTGTATTAATTTGAGTATACTATGTATTTGTGTGTATACTTCAAGGCTTACATGTTTTTGAGTACCTATACTTCCCTTATTCACATGTATGCTTGACTTATTCATGTGTATACTTATTAATTGGTTAGCCCTTGCATTGATCATTGTTGTCCTTCATGGTTTGTCTTAAATATTTATTGATTAATGCTAAACAACTTTATTAGTTGATGCTAAAAAAATTCAATATTTCTAGGAATACTAGTAGAGTTACAAATTACAAAATTTCACAAATTGAAAAGAAAATATTAACTGTAAATAAATGCATTGATTATTAACTTGATAATTAATTAAGAATAAGTATAACATATATCAATAGATGATCCTTCTAGAATGGCAACTACCAACAAAAAAGGCAAAGAAATAATCCACCCAAAATTGCAACGAGAGAGAAGACTTATTTAAGATCCTTGAGCAATGTATTTCCTAATGATTCCTTGTTCTTGCATATCTCAATTCAATTTACTTCAAAGAGTTCCATCAAATGCTTTATCTAAAAGAAAAAAAACATGTTTTCAATTTGTATTCCATGATATGTTTCATAAAAAGATTCCAATATATTTAATCTTTTGATTGGAACAACTCAATTAAGCAAATGATACATAATCTTCAAAACACTTGAAAAACATAACATTCCTAGTAGATGATGAGTAGTTAAATTCTTGACACATTATCATACAAACATTTATCTTTAATAGTCTTTAAACATTTTCAAAGCATAATCCTCACAGTACAAAATGAATTGTTATGTTCTTGATCCATCACAATATAAACATGTCGAAAGATGTATATGTCAACTTTTTGCAATATTATTTCTTGTATAGGAAATGGAATTGGGAGAAAGATTTATAATTTATAATAAAAATAAGAAATGGACTCAAGGGTGAAAAATTTATTTATCACACCAAATAATAAATGTATGCGAGAGAATCACTTGTTTCTCTTAGACTCCAATTTTCAAGCATTTCAAATAATTTCAAATGAAAATTACAAAATGCTTTACAACAAAAGTTGTTAATTGAGGAAAAATAAAATGTTTCCAAGTTCCACCATTGTACGCATTTACAATTGGTTTTATATTTTTGTAAGGGAAAGGAAGATAATTAAAAAATTTCTTGCACTTGTTAAACCTTAGGATGATCATATGCTTTTTATTTGGAAAACTCAAACTTCTCAACTATCATGTGAATGTTTCTCTTTTCAATTGTTTTGCATGCCATCATAAGGGATCGAGCTAATTGAACATAGCTCAGAGTGATTTGGCATGTTTGGGTGTGAAAGAGTACCATTCCTAGTGTAAACGTACCCAACAAGATGCATTGAAATAGTTTGTTTGGTCACATGAGTTGCAGAATAAAAGTTGCACCACTTTGCAACTTTACACTACTTACATGACACTTTTTCAATCAATTGAAAAATGGAAACCATGAGAAGAAAATTCTAAGATAAAAAAAATTGAGAGAGGTTATTTTAGAGGAGCTCAATTCAATCCCATAAGTGTGCTCAGGAGGAGAGTTTGTAAGTGTCACCGTTTCTGAGTAATAATCCATCAAAGATTGCAACCATTTTGCACTTTGGACCCTTAAGGGATTGAGCCGATTGAATGTGGCTTAGAGTGATTTAGCATGTTTGTGTGTGAAAGAGGACCATTCCTAGTATAAATGTACCTATCTGGATGTGTTGTAATAGTTCATTTGGTCACACGAGTGGTAGAATGAAAGTTGCACCACTTTGCAATTTTACACTGCTTACATTTGACACTTTTTCCATCAACTAAAAACTAGACACCATGGGAAAGAAAATCTGAGAAAAAAAAAAACTAAGAGAGGTTATTGTAGAGGGGCCCAACATGATCACATAGGCTTAGATGGAGAATTCGTAAGTGTCATGATTTCTGAGTAATAGCATGTCAAATATTTTTATCCTTTTGCACTTTGAACCCTTAAGGGATCGAGATGTTGAACGTAGCTTTGAGTGATTTGGCATGTTTTAGTGTGAAAGAGGACCATTTCTAGCATAAACATAATCATCTAGAAACATTGGAATAGTATGTTTGGTCACATGACTTGCAAATTGAAAGTTGCACCACTTTACAACTTTACACTGCTTGCATTTGACACTTTTTCCATCAAGTGAAAACTGAACACCATAGGAAAAAAATCCAAGATAACAGAGACCAAGAGGTTTGTAGAGGGATCCAACGTGATCTTGTTGTCTTAGACAGAGAGTTCATTAATAACCATGGTTTCCAACTAGTAGCCTATCAAATATTTCCTCCCTTTTTCACTTTGGACCCTTAAGGGATCGAGTCGGTTGAATGTAGCTCAGAATGATTCGATGTGTTTCAGTGTGAAAGAGGACTATTCCTAGCATAAACGTACCCATCTAGATAAGTTGAAATAGTCTATTTGGTCACACAAATTGTAGAACAAAAGTTGCACCACTTTTCAACTTTACATTGCTTGCATGTGACACTTTTTCCATCAAGTGAAAATTGGAAACCACAGGAAAAAAACTTGAAGATAACAAAAACTGATATAGGTTGTTGTAGAGGGTCCCAAGATGATTCTATAGGCTTAGAAAGAGAGTTCATAAGTATCATGATTTTTGAGTAATAGCCCATAAAAAATTGCTGCCCTTTTTCACTTTGGACCCTTAAGGGATCAAGCTAGTTGAACATAGGTTGGAGTGATGCATGTTTTGGTGTGAAAGAGGACCATTCTTAGTGTAAACATACCCATCTAGATGCATTGGAATAGTTTGTTTGGTCACACAAGTTGTAAAGCAAAAGTTACACCACTTTGCAACTTTACACTACTTGCATTTGACACTTTTTCATTCAAGTGAAAAATGGACACCATGGAAAAATGACTCTGAGATAATAGAAACTGAGAGAGGTTATTGTAGAGGGGAACAACACAAACCTATAGGTTTAGATAGAGAGTTGGTAAGCATCACAGTTTCTAAGTAATAGCCCGTTAAATATTGATGCCCGTTTTCACTTTGGACCCTTAAGGGATTGAGCCAGTTGAACGTAGCTTGGAGTAATTTGGTGTGTTTGGGTGTGAAAGAGGTATATGACTAGTGTAAATGTATCCATCTGGATGAGTTGGAATAGTTTGTTTGGTCACATGAGTTGCAAAACAAAAGTTGCACCACTTTGCAATTTTACACTGCTTGCAATTGACACTTTTTCCATCAAGTCAAAATTGGACACCATGGAAAAATGACTCTGAGATAACAAAAACTGAGAGAGGTTATTGTATATATGTCCTACTTGATCCTAATTCCTCAGATAGAATGACCGTAACTGACATGGTATATGGGTAATAGGTCATCAAAGATTGCTTCCTTTTTATAATTTAGACTATTAAGGGATTATGTTGCATGAATTACAAATATTTGAGGGCAGCAATAAATTTAAAATTTTGAGTAAATATCATTATATAATTATTTATTTGAATATACTATATGCTATACTGATATTGATATATAATCATTAGGTTGATTTTTTTTAATAAATGAAGTTTTTATAATAAGTTTTTGATTGAGGAACAACCAGGTTTTAAAGGGATCCCAAAACCCTTAACAGTAAAAGAGTGATAGATAAAACATTATAAGAGTCCTAACAAGAGACAAAATTCTTCCCACAAAGAAAAATATAAAGGAACCCAAGGCAACATAGCAAAAAACCAACAAAAAACTATTAAAAGTCTAGCCACTAGGCCAGATTCCTAAGGATCTTTGTCGCCTCCTACTCCAGCTTGTTCATATTAAGAGCATATTTTTTGATTTCCTGGATATTCACAATAGCCTGGTCTTCCTTCCTCTTCAGGTTCACTCTAGCTCTATTGTTCGTCCCTCCACCTTCCAACTGGCTTTCCACTTTCTCAATGTCCAAGTACACAACCATCCGGACTTGATAGGCATTTTCCAAAATTTCCTCCATCATATTCATGGTCTTTGTAGTAGATTTTAAAATTTTATGGCTCATTACCAACACCTTGTGGAGGGAATCTTTTATATTCATCATCCTTTCCTCCATCTCAAAAATCTTACCATCATGGTTACTTTTTAATTGTTGTAACTCGTCAATAGTTTTCTTCAGGCACTCCACCATATATTTATTTTCTTCCTAAGTCCATAAATTAGTGGCCTTAACTCTATCTCTATTGTTAATGTCATCATTCTTCTCCATTTTACTATTCATAGCCCTCTGATTCAACTTAATTTCCTTAATCTCAAAAAAAACCCATCTTATTAACCTGAAAAAATCCACAAACCCATTATAGGAAATATCAAGAATATCATCAGGGAACTCATGTTCAACCTTAAAATAATGGTCCTCAGCCTTAAGATCCCTAGGAAAATGTGGCCTCTCCTCTCTATTAGTAGCAGGGTGACTAGAAAATTTAGATGAAGAGGTCAATTGTGAAGCCTCCTCATTAACATCATAAAAGGGGTACTTCAAGACCTTTCTCTTACTCCTCTTCTAGGGAGATACACTAGATTTCCTTTTCCGCTTAACAACAAACCTATCCTTAGAAGAGGGAATCGGGTGGGATAGAGCTCGAATGGCTTTAAAATGATCATGAATTAACACAAGCAGGCCTTCATGGAGTACATAATGCCTAATCAAATTTTGTCTATAGTTCTGCAAGTTGTCATTAAAAGAAGAAGCAAGATAGAAAGGAAAAGAAACCCTAACCTAATGCTTGAAATGGTTGAGAATCATGAAGTGATACCAAAAAAGCCTAGTGTAATGGTCATCTAGAGTAATATACTCCATTAGCACATTTAAAACCTTCCTCCAGTGCAAGACAATCCTCATAGAATCATAGTATCCTTTTGTCATCTTTTGCAGGTTCTCCTCCTCCTCAGATTTTAGAAATTTATGGACTACCTGGTCAAAGAGTTTCCTATCCCTATAGAACTTAATACCCTCCATAGAAAGCCTCTTGACCTCCACAATGAGCTACTCATTAATGACAACCTTTCTCCCAAATAAATTGATCTTGCCATCCTTCCAACCCTTGGAAAATAACATGTTTATGTTTGAATCCCATCCATGGAGGTTTTTTGATGAAGATTGTAATCTTTCCCTTCTCCAAAATCTCCCAAAGCTTAGAATTATTTCTTAAATCCTCATAGTCCATCAGCTCCACCATGTGACTCTCACCACCCATGTTGGTAAACACAAGATTATTCATAAATCTCTAGAAAACTGAATAGATTGGCCTTTGAAATGCCCATAAAGCACGCAAAGCTCAAATCATTTGAATGGGAAATCTTAAAGTTAAGCTTCAGCTAGTAATGAATAATCATTAATCTGTAGTCTTGAGACTGCATGATAGGACACTTAGACATCATTCATTCGTAGGGGGATTTTTCACCTTCCTATGAGTTTGATCATGCATGAGTAAGGCCATTATTTCAACCTCCAGCTCATCACCCCTCTACCAACTCATCTTTTCCTTTGTATGAACCCCCTTGTTGGCAATAAAAATTGCCACAGTATTAATTTCCCTAAAAGCATGAGAAATATAATATTTCTGAAAGTTACTGATAATCCCATTAGAAAGGTTAATCCAATTCTCTATAGACCATGAGGGTTTTTTTAGGCCCTTTATGCATTGAATAATATTGTTTGAGTCCCCTTCAATTCAAACATTTTTGAAATTCATCTGACTAGCCAGATTCAAAACTTGATACGCCCTAATAGCTTCATACATGTGGTTGGTTTGAATGCCCAAGGGGAGAGCTATTGTAGCAATGAAACAACCATTATCATCCCTAAACATGCCCCCACACCTGGCTAGCCCAGAGTTACCCTTGGTTGCCCCGTCAAAATTGAGTTTAACCCTTCCAGGAGGAGGGAGGATCCAATGGATTATGTCTCTAGGCCCCTTAGTAGACTTGAGAAGATTAGACACATCAACATTAACCTTCCAAGAATCAACCACTCTAAGCTCATACTCTTAAAATCTAACCTTTCCCTTGACATTAGTCTTGCTATTGCATAGGTTGAAGTTCTCTCTTACAAATCTGATAATCTTTCCAAAAACAACTTCCTCCAAAAGAGCCATATCCATGAATATTCTATTATTATGTTCTTTCTAGATGCCCCAGGCAAGGTGAGGGAAGATATAGTTCCAAATCAGATTCAACACACGGTTACTTGAAGGGGCCTTCCATTGGTTGTAAAAATCCAAGATAGTTCTAGGAAAAACCCAACTGAGATCCCACAATTACAAAATTCTGCACCAAATAGCATAGGAAAAAGGACAAAGGAGAAAAATATGTGAAGAAGACTCCACCTCCGCACAACAAAGGTAACATATGTTAGAAAAAGAGAAACCATGCAAGCTTGCAAATATTTTCATTAGTCAAAAGTTTATTCTAAAGGAGGATCCAAGAAAAAATGTTGACTTTCGAAATAAGATTGTGCACCCATGCCTTCGCCCAGATAGGGTGAGAAAGGAAGAATAACAAGAGGCCACTGCTGAAGAAACAAAGTACATCCCCAAGGAGGACAACTTCCAGACCAAAGAATCCTCATGGCCCTATGAGCTGAGCACAATGGAATTAAAGAGAAGCTGTAAAGGTCAGAGATCTAGGATAATAGAATAAATATCAACCCACTAATTATTACTCTTGTAATCCCCAACCAAGATGCCATACCTAGTTTTACAAGCTTCCATGTGATTCCTAAAGATAGGGATATTACACATACGATCATTTCCTATCCACTAGTCTTTCAAGAACAAGATTTTCTTGCCATCTCCAAGTTTCCATTACTCTCTTTTCCAAGCAAAGTCCCTAGCCTTAATAACATTATTCCAAAGGGTTGAGCTAGGGGAGATTCTGAGAACTAAGGAAGTATTTGAAGGAGTCAACCCCCCATAGATATTTATTGCACTAGATAGTGTTCCATTCACAGGTGTCAGCAAAAGTTCTCCAAACCTATTTTTCCAGGAGAAATTTATTAAAAAATCTAATGCTCCTCAATCCAAGACCTCCATACTTTTTAGGTCTACAAAAATTCTCCCAAGAAATATACACTGCCCCTATGAGGCATACAATGTCCCTATACATCACTATGAGACTCCATTTCTATGAGGCATACGTTGCCCTTACCTTGTCAATCCTACTGCATTGGCAAGCTAGTGAGCTCACTAGCCTATCAATGCTACCACATTTTGCATACATTTCTACAAAAAAATTATTGTCAAATAGTTCAAATTCCTTGTCTATGCTTCCATTTTCAGCCTATCTTGTAATCATGGCATTCCACATTACCCCATTTCTATGAGGCATACATTGCCCCTACCTTGTAAACCCCACTGCATTGGAAAGCTAGTGGCCTCACTAGCTTTCCAATGCGATAGGGTTGAAAAAGTAGGGGCAGCATGAGAAAATGCCTCACCAAAATGGGGACTCACAAAATCACCATGAGACCCCATTTCTATGAGGTATTTTCTCACACTTCCCCTACCTTGTCAACTCTACCACATTGTCTTGTGGCATGCCATGATTGCAAGATAGGTTGCACCTTTCCCCATGTTTCTAACTTAGCCTTGAATAAAGAGTCTTGAAATAGTGGAGAGAAGGGTTAAAATCCCTTGTAGGTAGACTAATAAAGGAAAAATTTAAAATATATCACAAAAAAAGTGATGAGGTAAGTTTAGTGATGAGGTAAATTTTGAGATAGAAATGAAGACCAAACTAGATTCAAATATCTATCAATGTGGGAGGAGTATATTCCAACTTTGTAGAGGCATATATGGAAAATTTGGTAGCATAAACAATGCAAAAATTTGGTTGATAAAATTCTCATCACCATAAGACCCCATTTCTTTGAGGCATTTCTTCAAACAACTAATTTCCTTGTCTATGTTGCTTGATAAAATGCTTTGGTAGAAATGTATGGAAAATTTGGTAGCATAAAATGGGCAATCGACTACTTGGTATAACTGTTTGACAAAATAACTCAATGAGATATGTCCTCATGGACTAGAATTATTGTAGGATATGCACAAAATAGATGTATTGAAAAGGATTTAGAAAATTTCAAGCATATGCAAATTGTAGGTGTAAAACCAAATTCAACTACATTTTCCAACATCCCCCATGCCTATACCAAAATGAAAGCTTTGGAGAGTGGTATGCACATCCATAGTAAAGGATTGAGAAATGATGTATTAATTTACTTCCTTATAAATTTTTTCATATATATATGTGTATACAAAACATGGAAGCATACACAAGGTAAGTCAATTGTTTAACAAAATGCCTCAAAGAGATGTGGTTTAAAATTGTAATTGACAAGTGTAAAGAATTGTGTAATTTAAAATATGCATTGACAAGCTAAGGTTATAATGACAAAAAAACAATTTGATCAACATGGAATATGAAAAAAAAATAAAAATCAAAGCAATCCACAATAAAATGAAAGAAAATGTGTAAATACTTGAACCATAGATTTTTTTGGAACCCTATTGGACACTTACCCTTGTAGGATCTTTCACCTAAAAGAGAAGGAACATGGTTCAAAATGCTTATTGTTTCATTCAAGGATTAGGATGTATGCAATGGTGTATAGGCTAGATGAAGTTAACTAAATACAATTAACTGATCTAAATGGATGAAAATGAAAGAAAAAGTGAAATTAAAGCTATGTTTGAAAACACATTGTGATATGCAAATAATGAAGTAAATGAATGAAACGTGCAGAACAAAAAGAGATGAGTCAAAACAAAGTGTGCCTAGGAAAAATGTGATGAATCTGGAATGTTGTGAATGTTGGTTGAAATCACTAATTTTTTATAGTGGGACTCATTCACCTAGGGTGGTGAATCAATCATCCTCCTTTTGAAAAAGCGTTGGAAGCTGGTTTTTGACTGTCAGGATCTGAAATATGACAAAATTCAAATTTTCAGTCCTAAGGTGGGACTCATTCACCACTTGTGGTGAATTATTCCACTTAAATGAATCATGAAATTTAGAAGTTGATTCTATGTAGCTAGATCTGCACTTCTACATTCTATAGGTGTCAAATTCTAAAACTATAGGATCCGAATATGAAAAATAACTTTTTGTTGATTCTTTGACTTATTGAAAGAAGAGAGAGCATTGACATCCTTGTAACTTGATATTCAATGATTTATATGCTTCCAATGGACCTAAATCTACAAACACACAAGAAGAGAAGAAGAGATGTTGAATGTTATGGCATGGGGTTTGCCTTGGTAAAACCACATTTAGGTAATTAAACCAAAAATGATGAAAGAAAGCAATGAAACATGCAATGATGAAGTTGATTACTTTTCCATGATGAATGATCTTGAAAATATGCAACATAACATGTAGAATCAGCCCTTGAATGTCTTAGGAAGCTCAATGAATGACTTGTAATGTGAAATCCCTAGCTTGCTTGAGAAGATAGATGATGAATGATGAAGAATGGATGAATGAATTGATTAGAGATGGAGAGGATTGTGAAAATGAGGTGAAAAACACTTATTTATATAGTTCTTGTGCCTTAGTATCCATTCATACCTCATCACAGGCTAACATCAAGTGATTTTGAATAAAATCCCAAAAGGAAATTTAAAATATTATGAATTTGGGGCCAAGGGGGACTCATTCACAACCCATGGAGAATGGGTACCAACTAGGAGTTGAAAATATGTGTGAGGAAAAATGTTGCATTTAATGTTACTTGTTAGGATAACATTCAAAAATACACTTAATTAAGTCATATGAGGGCATAAAGGGACCAAATAAAGCATGCAAAATGTGTAAATAGTAAAAATATTCCTTGAAAAGCATGGAAGCTTGTTACAATACTTTACAACACTTCAAAATAGAAATTTTTTAATGATGAAAAGGTGATTTTTAGGTGAATTGTGATAAATGGAGTCTAGACGAATGTAGAATGTTTTACAAAACTTCACAAAACCTTCACAAGATTTCGTTCTTTGAGTTTTAGTACCTAAATAAGCATGTTTAAACCATGTTACAACATAGTTCCAACACCATGAAACAATACCTCAAAGGCCATGAAAATGACAAGGGGCCATTGTTCTATGACACATTTAGCCCCCACTTTAGTGAGAGGATGAACTTGCTTGAAACTTAGACTAAAGTAGACATTCAAGATAGATCCACATGTAGGTCAAGCTCCCAAGATGCAAAATAATGCAATGGTAGGAATTGGAAAAGATGAAAATATGTACTCACTCTTGGCCGAAAAAACTTCTTGGTTGTCCTCTAGGTGAGAAAGGCCAAAGGTATACTCACTCTGGGGCCACATAACTAGTTTTCTATGGGGTGAGAAATCCCAAAAGGTAAGATACATACGGTAGCTGGTATGCACTCACAAACACAAAGGTGGCTATGGGGAAAAGTCATGCCGCTAGGTGGACTTCCCACTCAACCATGTTAAAGTTACACCTAACTGGTAACTTTAACAAGGTGCCACAAAAGAAAATAAAATGATTTGAAACTTATAAAAATTTGTTAAATACAAAAAATGTAAGAATTATTCAAAAGGATTTTATTCATGCAATGTCTCACCTTAGGGAACATCATGTTCAATGTCTCCAAGAGAGGATAAGTGCAAATGATCTCATCTTGTTTCTAAGAGAGGACAAGTGCAAGGTCTCATCCTTAACAACATTGTACCTAATGAATCCAAGAGAGCACATCGTAAGAAAATTACACAATGAAATGTGACTGGTGATCTATGCCCCCACTTTAAAGAAGTTGCAAGTACATGTACTGTGACTGATTGCTTTAAAGAAGAAGAGAAAGAGGACATGAGAGCTCACACATAAATCCCTATGCCAAGTCATATGTTTTTGATAAGCTACATCATTAAAGAGAGAAGTGTGTCAAATGTGAGCCAACTTAAGGCATGTTGTCCACATCCAAAGTTTTGTATTATGTATTCATGAAAGGTCAATAACTAGCCAAAGAAGGCAACCAAAAGTAAAATAGGAGGACAAGGTTGTCAAACTCCTTGCCCCCACTTAGTGTAGAACAAATGTGAGCCAAAACATTTTAATGAAATTCATGCTAGACTAAAAAATAATAGCAACTAGAGGAATTAGATGCCCCCACATAGGGAAGCATACAAAATTCCTAAAAGTGTTGTATTTTATAGTTCAAAGAAATACATTCATTAGTGGAGTGACCATGAAATCTACGATAGGCACAAAAGGAAGTCTTTTCATAACATTTCTTGCGAGTTCTAGGAGGGAGGGTGATCAAGTTATCTTGGAGAAGTCTTGATAAAATACCCTCTTGATCCATGGTAGAACGTTGTGTTATGGTGGATGTAAAAGATTCATCTTGCAGAGTAGTGGATGTCACACTTACATAAGACTCTCTATATTGCAAGATGTTGTACCCTTCATTATAGGAGGGTAGAAAATCTAACAAAGTCAAATCATGAGCATTTTGTGAGATGACAGTTTGGATGTTTTGATAAGGACAATGTTCAAAGCCATTAGGTAGGAGGGGTGAATGAGGAGTGTGTTCTGTGAGATTAAAGGAAGAGGGGTAGGGGATGGAATGGTTGTTAAGATGTCCTACAAGATATGTATGAGGTTCATTGATCAAAAGGGATTGAATGGACACTGGGGCATGCATATCCTCAGTAGACTTGTCATGATGTATCTCTATCTAAGGACAATCAAGAACCACTTGTTTATCATAATCCAATGCCATGATATTCTCCTTAGGAGGAGAGATTTTAGGAGAACAACAAGCCATATGTACTTGAAAAGTAAGGCTTGGTTCAACCATGAGAATTTCATTACCAATAGGGGAATGATCAAGAATGGGATTATGAGAAGGGGAAAGATGATTATGAGATGATGTTAGTTGTATGTCCATTGTCATGAATGTTTCATTCTCTTGTTCCATATTATCTATCCTACAAGGAGATCTTGTATGATGTTCATCCAAGTTCAAGGTTTGGGAAGTAGCTTCATCACAAGTGGAGGAGGTATCAAGAGAAGAACCACTATGATTTTCAAAGAGATATTCCCATAAGCTAGGGACATGGGGGAAGGGAAGATCAAGAGTGTCATGATTTATAATAGAGGTATCTTCTAACACCAACCTATCCTGTTTACAATGAGGAGGGATATTAGGAGATGGACAAGATGGATTGCCATGACTATGAAGATTTGGTAAGGTGATATTGATAAATGTGTCTATGATTTAATGCTCTTGTTGTGTAATGTCATCCAAAAGTGAATAAGGAGATGGAAAATCAAGACTTTCAAGGCTCATGTCTTCTTACACCACAATACCGTCATCACTAATAGGAGAGATATCAAGAGAAGAACAAGTATGTGTGTTATGATTGTCAACATTACCATTCTCACCAATGGGAAATGCAATATTAAGAATGGAATTAAGGGTTGGTTGATATTTCTTAGTGTGACAATAAAAAAAAAATCATAAGAGGGAATAGTATGCTTGTAAAATGCATGTTTGATAAAATCAAGAGCACATCTCATGAAATAAATCATACTAAAATGAAAGAAAGTACAATGCAATGTAATTTCCAGTTTAAGAGTATGTTAATTTTTTGTTGAAAATGATATGTGGTGAATACAAAAAGGTGAAATAAAAAAATGCAATAAATGACCTATTTGAGGCAAGATTGAACAAAATGCATGCTACAGAAATGCAACTGAATGATATATACAAGTTAAGGTACTAAACGGAAGGCTAAAAACAAATTTTTGAGTTCTGTACAATATTGTTTCAGGGGTCAAAAGGGACTGATTCACCCAGGGTGGCGAATGAGTCCCAATATGGACTTTTTTCAGAATTTTCAATTTTTTTTAACTTAGTTTGATGTGTTCTGAGTGTTATGATGCAGTTCTAAGTGAAAAATGGAGAATTTTAGAGCTTTTTGATGATTAAAGATGCAAAAATGCAACATATTATGCATTTTTACTTATGCAAAAATGAAACCCTAGAATGTAAGATGACTAATGCAAAATTTAATGAAAGAAAATCTAGGATGATCAATGGAGTCCAAAATAAAAAAGAGGGGGTTCAAACAGCGGGTTCACCAAAATGAAACATATATTTTTTTGGAACCCTATTGGACACTTACACTTGTAGGATCTTTCACCTAAAAGAGAAGGAATAGGGTTCAAAATGCTTATTGTTTCATTCAAGGATTAGGATGTATGCAATAGTGTATAGGCTAGATGAAGTTAACTAAATGTAATTGATTGATCTAAATGGATGAAAATGAATGCAAAAGTGAAATTAAATCCATGTTTGAAAACACAATGTGATATTGAAACAATGAAGTAAATGAATGAAATGTGTAGAATAGAAAGAGAATGAGTCAAAAAAGAGTGCACCTGGGAAAAATGTGATGAATCTGGAATGTTGTGAATGCTGGTTGAAATCACTAATTTTTCACAATGGTACTCATTTTCCCAGGGTGGAAAATTAGTCCTCCTTCAGGTGAAAAGATGTTGGACGCTGGTTTCTAACTATTGGGATCCAAAATCTAACAAAATTCAAATTTTTAGTCCTAAGGTGGGACTCATTCACCACAAGTGGTGAATCATTCCACCTATAGGAATCATCAAATTTAGAAGTTGATTATGTGTAGCTAGATTTGTGCTTCTGCTTTCTACAGGTGTCCAATTTTGAAACTATTGGATTGAAATCTAAGAATGACATTTTATTGATTCTTTGACTTATTGAAAGGAGAGAGAGCTTTGAAAACCTTGAAACTTGTTCTTCAATTCTTTATATGCTTCCAAGGGACATAAATTTGCAAACAAAAAAGAAGAGAAGAAGATATGTTGAATGTTAGGGCATGGGGGTTTTCCTTGGTCAAACCTTGTTTAGGTAATTAAACCAAAATGATGAAAGAAAGAAATGAAACATGCAATGATGGAGTTGATTACCTTGCCATGATGAATGATCTTTAAAATCTACAACATAACATGTAGAATCAACCCTTAAATGTCTTAGAAAGCTAAATGAATGACTTGCAATCTGAAAGCCCTAGCTTTCTTGAGAAGATAGATGATGAATGATGAAGAATGAATGAATGAATTGATTAGAGATGGAGAGGATTTATGAAAATGAGATGAAAAACAGTTATTTATACAATTCTTGTGCCTTACTATCCATTCATACCTCATCACAGGCTAACATCAAGTGATTTTGAATAAAATACCAAAAGGAAATTTAAAATATTTTGAATTTGGGGCCAAGTGAGACTCATTCACCACCCATTGCGAATGGATCCCAGTTAGGACCTGAAAATATGTGTCAGGAAAAATGTTGTATTTAATGTTATTTGTTAGGATAATATTAAAAAATACACTTAATTAAGTCATATGAGGACATAAAGGGATCAAATAAAGCATGAGAAAGGTGTAAATAGTAAAAATGTGCCTAGCAAAGTGTGAAAGATTGTTACAAGACTTTATAACACTTCAAAATAGGACTTGTTTAATGATGAAAAGGTGATTTTTAGGTGAATTTTGATAAATAGAGTCTAGAAGAATGTAGAAATGTTTTACAACACTTCACAACACCTTCACAAGACATCGATCTTTGAGTTTTACTACCTAAACAAGCATGTTCAAGCCATAATAGAACATAAAATTAGAGTAACATAGTTCCAACACCATGAAACAAGACCTAAAAGGCCATGAAAATAACAATGGGCCATTTTTGTACAACATATTTAGCCTCCAATTTAGTGATAGGATGAACTTGCTGCAAACTCACACTAAAGTAGACATTCAAGAGAGATCCACATGTAGGTAAAGCCCCCAAGATGCAAAATAATGCAATGGAAGGAACTGGATAAGAAGAAAAGATGTATTCACTCTAGGCCAACAAAACTTCTTGGTTATATGTCAGGTGAGAAAGGCCAAAGGTATACTCACTCTGGGGCCACATAATTAGTTGTTAGTGGGGAGAGAAATTCCAAAAGGTGAGATACATATGCTAGTTGGTATGCACTCACAAACATAAAGGTGGATATGGGGAAAATTCATGCCGCTAGGTGGGCTTCCCGCTCAACCATGTTAAAGCTATACCTACCTGATAACTTTAACAAGGCACCACAAAATAAAATGAAATGATTTGAAACTTATAAAAAAAATTTAAATGAAAAATAATGTAAGAATTATTCAAAGGGATTTTATTCATGCAATGTATCACCTTAGGGAACGTCATGTTCATCATCTCCAAGAGAGGATAAGTGCAAATGATCTCATCTTGTTTCTAAGAGAGGACAAGTGCAAGGTCTCATCCTGAACAACATTGTACCTAATGCATCCAAGAGAACACATCACAAGAAAACAACACAATGAAATGTGAGTGGTGATGTATGCCCCCACTTTAAAGCAGTTGTGAGTATCTGTATTGTGAGTGATTGCTTTAAAGTATAAGAGAAAGAGGAGGACATGAGATCTCACACAAAAATCCCTATGCCAAGTCATATGTTTTTGATAAGCTACATCATGAAAGAGATAAGTGTTTCAAATTCCAGCCAACTTAAGGCATGTCATCCACATCCCAAGCTTTCTCTTATGTATTCATGAAAGTTGAAAAACTAGCCAAAGAAGTAAACCACAAGTGAAATAGGAGGACAAGGTTGTCAAACTCCTTGCCCCCACTTAGTGTAGAACAAATGTGAGCCGAAACATTTTAATGAAATGCATTCTAGACTAAAAATTAATAGCAACTAGAGGAATTAGATTCCCCTAAATAGGGAAGCATACCAAATTCTTGAAAGTGTTGTAGTTTACAGTTCAAAGAAATACATTCATTAGTGGAGTGACCATGAACTCTATGATAGGAATGAAATGAAGTCTTGTCATAACATTTCTTGTGAGATCTAGGAGGGAGGGTGATCAAGTTATCTTAGAGAAGTCTTAATAAAATACCCTATTGATCCATGGTAGAAGGTTGTGCTATGGTGGATGAAAATGATTCATCTTGCAAAGTAGTGGGTGTCATACTTACCCAAGACTCTCTAGACTGCTAGATGTTGTACCCTTCATTGTAGGATGGTACATAATCTAACAGAGTCAAATCATGAGCATTATACGAGATGACTATTTGGATGTTTTGATACAAAAATGCTTAAAGCCATTAGGAAGGAGGGGTGATTGAGGAGTCTGTTGTGTGAGATTAAAGGAAGAGGGGTAGTGGATGGAAGGGTTGTTAAGATGTCCTACAAGATATGTATGAGTTTCATTGATTAAAGGGGGTCGAATTGACACTAGGGCATGCATGTCCTCAGTAGACTTGTCATAATGTATCTATATGTAAGGAAAATCAAAAAATACTTGTTTTTCATAATCCAATGCCATGATATTCTCCCTAGGAGGAGAGATTTTAGGAGAACAAGCCACATGTTCTTGACAAGTAAGGCTTGGTTCTTCCACGAGAACTTCATTTCCAATAGGGGAATGATCAGGGACGAGATGATGAGGAGGGGAAAGATGATTATGAGAAGATGTTGGTTGAATTTCCATTGTCATGAAGGTCTCATTATCTTGTTCCATATCATATACCCTACAATGAGACCTTGTAAGATGTTCATTTGAGTTCAAGGTTTGGGAAGTAGCTTCATCTCAAGTGGAGGAGGTATCAAGAGAAGAACCACTATGATTTTCAAAGAGATATTCCCATAAGATAGGGACATGAGGGAAGGGAAGATCAAGAGTGTTATGATTTATAATAGAGGTATCTTATAACACCAATCTATCATCTTTACATTGAGGAGGGATATTAAGAGATGGAAAAGATGGATTGTCATGACTATGAAGATTTGGTAAGGTGATATTGAGAAATGTGTCTATGATTTCATGCTCTTGTTGTGTAATTTCATCCAAAGGGGAATAAGGAGATGTTCAATCAAGACTTTCAAGGCTTGTGACTTCTTGCACCACAATAATATCATCACCAATAGGAGAGATATCATGAGAAGAACAAGTATGTGTGTTATGATTTTCAACATCATCCTTCTCACCAATGGGCAATGCAAGACTAAGAATGGAATTAAGGGGTGGTTGATATTTATTAGTGTGATAATAAAAAAAAATCCTAAGAGGGAATAGTATGCTTGTGAAAATGATGTTTGATAAAATCAAGAGCACATCTTGTGAAAGAAATCATATTGAAATGAAAGAAAGCAAAATGCAATGCAATTTTTAGTTTAAGAGTATGTTAATTTTCTACTGAAAATGATATGTGGTGAATGCAAAAAGGTGAAATAAAACAATGCAATAAATGAGATATTTGAGGAAACATTGAAAAAACTGCATGCTAAAAAAATGCAATTGACTGATATATACAAGTTAAGGTACTGAACAGAAGCCTCAAAAACAAATTTCTGACTTTCATACAATGTTGTTTCAGGGCTCATAAGGAACTAATTCACCCAGGGTAGCGACTAAGTCCCAATATGGATTTTTTTAATAATTTCATAAAGTTGTAACTTAGTTTGATGTTTTATGAGTGTTATGATGCAGTTCTAAGTGAAAAATTTACAAATTTAGAAATTTTCAATGATTAAAGATGCGAAAAATGCAACCTATTATGCACTTTTACTCATACAAAAATGAAACCCTAGAATGTAAGCTAACTAATGCAAAATACAATAAAAGAAAATATAGGATGATCAATGGACTCCAAAATTAGAAAAGAGGGGATTCAAATAGTGGGTTCACTAAATTGAAACATATATTTTTTAGGAACCCTATTGGATAGTTACCCTTATAGGATATTTCACCTAAAAGAGAAGGAATAGGGTTCAAAATGCTTATTGTTTCATTCAAGGATTAAGATGTATGCAATGGTGTATAGGCTAGATGGAGTTAACTAAATCCAATTGACTGATCTAAATGGATGAAAATGAATGAAAATGTGATATTAAAACTATATTTGAAAACACATTGTGAGATGCAAATAATGAAGTAAATGAATGAAATGTGTAGAACAAAAAGAGATGAGTCAAAATAGAGTGCACTTGGGAAAAATGTTATGAATCTAGAATGTTGTGAATGTTGGTTGAAATCATTGATTTTTCACAGTGGGACTCATTCACCTAGGGTGGTGAATTAGTCCTCCTCTTGGTGAAAAAGTTTCAGAAGCTAGTTTCTGACTATCGGGATCCAAAAATTGACAAAATTCAGATTTTTGGTCCTAAGGTGGGACTCATTCACCACTAGTGGTGAATCAGTCCACCTACATGACTCATCAAATTCTGAAGTTGATTTTGTGTAGCTAGATCCGTGCTTCTACTTTCTACAGGTGTCCAATTCTAAAACTATTGGATCTAAATCTAAAAATGACTTTTTGTTGATTCTTTGACTTATTGAATGAAGAGAGATCTTTGGCATCCTTGAAACTTGATCTTCAATAATTTATATGCTTCCAAGGGGCCTAAATCTACAAACACAGAATAAGAGAATAAGAGATGTTGAATGTTACGACATGGGGATTTTCCTTGGTCAAAACCCATTTAGGTAATTAAACCAAAATGATGAAAGAAAGCAATGAAACATGCAATAATGGAGTTGATTACCTTTCCATGATGAATGATCTTGAAAATATGCAACATAACATGTAGAATCAGCCCTTGAATGTCTTAGGAAGCTCAATGAATAACTTGCAATATGAAATCCCTAGCTTGCTTGAGAAGATAGATGATGAATGATGAAGAATGGATGAATGAATTGATTATAGATGGAGAGGATTGTGAAAATGAGTCAAAAAACACTTATTTATACAATTCTTGTGCCTTATTATCCATTCATACCTCATCACAGGTCAACATCAAGTGATTTTGAATAAAATCCCAAAAGGAAATTTAAAATATTTTGAATTTGGGGCCAAGGGGGACTCATTCGCCACCCATGGCGAACGGGTCCCAGCTAGGACCTGAAAATATGTGTTAGGAAAAATGTTGTATTTAATGTTATTTGTCATAATATCACTCAAAAATACACTTAATTAAGTCATATGAGGGCATAAAGGGACCAAATAAAGCGTGATAAACGTGTAAATAGTAAAAATATGCCTAGAAAAGTGTGAAAGATTTTTACAAGACTTTACAACACTTCATAATAGGACTTGTTTAATGATGAAAATTTGATTTTTAGATGAATTGTGAAAAATAGAGTCTCGAAGAAGATAGAAATGTTTTACAACACTTCACAACACCTTCACAAGACATTGTTCTTTGAGTTTTAGTACCTAAATAAGCATGTTCAAGCCATGTTACAACATAAAATTAGAGCAACATAGTTCCAACACCATCAAACAAGACCTAAAACACCATGAAAATGACAAGGGTCCATTTTTCTATGGCACAAGAATTCACCTACCTAAAAAAATAGAGTTTCAAATGGAGGAATTCTACCCAATTATGTAGCCTTTGCTTCTTTCTTCAAACGCCTCAACAATTTAACTTTTTCAAAAGCTTGTTCCCCTCCAAACTTCAATTGTATATCACTCTTGAATGGAATTCAGACTTGAATTGATATTATATGCCTCTCAACATGAAAACTATACTATTTCATGCAAATGTGGTGGAAAGATCATGAAAAATGTGGTGGAATGTGAAAAACATGCATGCACACTTAACAAAATCATCAAAAAACTTTTTTTTGTCAAAACACATGCACAACCAAGAGAATCTATAGAATGTGGGCCTTTAGATCATGGGTATATTTTGTTGTTTACCATTTTTAGAGCAAGACAAAATGTACTCACATTATAACATGAGCACATTATAATGTGATCACATTATGTCTTGTTAAAATAACACCCATATCTCTACTACTTCAAAACACACTCACATTATGAGAAATTTAATTTTATATAGGTTTCTTTTCTCTCTCTTTCTCTTTATCCTCTACCCTAATCCCTTAATCCTATACCCTTAACCCTCAACCCTTATCCCTTAAACCCTAAACCCTTAAACCATCTACCCTCTACCCTCAACTATCTACCCTCTATCCTCTACCCTAAACCATTCAACCCTAATTCCTCAACCCTATACTATCAACCCTCTACCCTAAAATCTAAACAACCAACCCTCAACACTTATACCCTAGTCTCTCAACCCCTATAACCTCTACCCTATACAATAGATCCTCAACACTAATTAGTAAACCCTATCACCCTATACCCTCTACCCTATACCCATCAACCCTAATCCTTCAACAATGTACCCTCAAACCTACACCCTTAACCATCTACCCTCAACCCTAAACCCTAAACCCTAAACCCTTAAACACTAAACCATTACACCTTCTATCCTCTACCCTCAACCCTCAACCCTTAAACTCTAAACCCTTAAACCCTCTACCCTCAACCCTAAACACTAAACCATTACACTTTCTACCCTCTACCCTCTA
>VDFB02128519.1:2576869-2633246 GCA_007258455.2 Sequoia sempervirens | reverse complement strand
TACATTGGATCCTCAACCATCATATATCTTTATCCCTCTCTCCTCTTCTCTCCTCTCTATCTCACTTCTCCCTCGACCTCTCCATCCATCCATCTTTTCCTCTCTACCCTAATCCCTCAACCCTCAACCCTAAACTATACACCCTCAGCCCTTGAACCCTAAACCCTTAAACCCTCTACCCTCAACCAAATAACCTCTACTCTCAAACCTAACCCCTCAACTATTAAACCCTTAAACCCAAGAAAAATCTCTACCCTAATCCCTCAACCCTCAACCCTCTACCCTCAATCCTCAACCCCTATACCCTCTACCCTATACATTGGACCCTCAACACTAATCCCTCAACCCTATACCCTCAATCCTCTAGTTTCAACCTTAAACCCTCAACTCTCAACCCTTAAACCCTTTACCCTCTACCCTATACATTAAATCCTCAACCCTTAATCCCTCAACCCTCAACCCTTAAACCCTAAACCCTCAACCACTATACCCTCTAACCTTTACATTGGACCCTCAACCATATACCCTCAAATATATACCCTAAAACCTCTACCCTCAACCCACTACCCTCTACCATCAACCGTAATCCCTCAACCCTATAACCTCGACCCAATAACCTAAACCATCAACCAAATAGGTCCTCCACCCTAATTCCTAAACCTTATACCATCAATCCCTATCACTTTCTCACTATGGGTATGTGCAGGATCATCATGGAAAAAATAGGCCCTTAAATGGAAAAAAATTTAGAAAAATTAGAGTTAAGCAACTTCATGTAAAAATTTAAATAAGTTATCTATATTTTTTCAAAAATATGTAAGAATAGAATCTATAGCAAATTGAATGTAGTTTCTAAACTACTAGGTTCATTTAAAAAAATCCATTTGGTGAAAATTTTGAAACTTCAATGTAGTAGTACTTAAATTTTAGGGAAAAAATAAGAAGCAGGTGTATGTCTGACCACCCTAACCACAATAAAATGATAAAAAAATTTTTATAATATTTTAGTTATAAGTAGAGGACTCATGTCCTGATGTGATGCATATTTTTTGGTGATTTTTTTTCCAAGTAAATAATTAATTATGAATTTTTATTTACAAATTTTAAAAAATATAAAAAACTTGCATGTCTGACCACCTTGACTTGGAAAAAAATTCATGAAATTTATTTTTTATTTTTTAATCCTATAGTATGCAAAGCAGAGAATGTGATGCATGTTTTAGACTCAAAAAATGTGATTCTATTTGAAAGCTATAGATGTTTTTCAATTATCCTATCAATCAGGACTTTACTTGTAATTCAAATAGAAAATGAATAATAATTATTTATTAAATTCAAAGTAAAGCATAATTTATATTGGTGGAAAGCTAAGAATATCCTTTAAAAACCCTTTTTATTTCATCAATTTTGGGTAAAAAAGAAGTCATTAGACACATATCCTAAACATACCCATCATATCACCACTTTTTGGCCCATCATGATCCTGCACATACCCCTATCTATCCATCTCACCACTCTCTCTATCTATCCCTCCTACCCTACCTAGATAACTCCCTCTCACTCCACCCCCCTCTATATCTCCCTCTCTTAGGTCACTCCCTCCCACACCCTCTCTCTCACACTCCCTCTCTCTCGCACTCCCTCTCACTAACTATCTCTCAAGTCCCTCCCTCTCACCACCCCTCATAGTCTCAAGTCTCTCCCTCTGGCACCCTACCTACATAACTCTCTCTTTCTATCCTTCTCTCTCCCCCTCTCTCTCCCTCTCTCTAAATTATCTCCCTCACACACCCCTCTCTCTCTCCCCCTCTATCCCTCCCACCCTATGTAGCTAAGTCCCTCTCAGTCCAACCCCTTCTCTCCCACTCCCTCTCTCTTAGAATCTCCCCTCTGCCTCCTTCTCCCTCTATCAAGACTCTGTTTAACTACCTCTCTCTCTCTCTCTCAGGTCTCTCCCACCCTCTCTCCCTCCCATGCTACCTAGAAAACTCTCTCTCTCTCCCTCTCTCTTAAAATTATCCATCCCCCTAAAAACATACATAAATATATACATACTTACATAGATATAAGAATAATACATATGTACATACAATCCTACATACATAAAAGCATACATGTACATATGTAGATACAATCTTTCATACATGTAGGAATACATACATACAAGCATGCATGCATACATACATACATGGCATACAAGCATACATGTACATACAAAGATACAAATATATAAACATGCATTCAATAGAGTAGCATTTAACATAGAGAATGACATAATGTTATTGTGTTATACCACTCTCGTATTATGTCTTACTAGACATGTCCCTCACAAACAAAAAAAACCATGTCAAAACTAAGATATAACACGAGTGCATTATAATGCACTCACGTTATATCTTGCTTTGGGAATCCCCAAGCCTTAGGCTTGGTATTTTCCTTGGAATACCAACCCAAAGGTTTTGATGGTCTTCCCAATGATAAGAGATGTGCTTTTGCAAATTCTACAATATTTCACATAATCAAGTTTGTGCTCACCATCAGGATTGCACGTGTTTCAATATTGAACAAATCAAACACCTGGTTAAAGTTAGTCTCTCTCTTAGCTATTCAACGATGTAATTTTTTCACCTTTTGACAATTTTAAACCTTTCATCTATAATTTATTTTGTTTGTGTGTCTCTTTTTTGGAAAAAAGAAGTGTTTGGTTTTTTTTCACTATAAATTAACCGTTCATTGAAATTTCAAATAAATTACATTTTTAGAAACTAGACTCCATTCTACAAATAAAAATAGAATAAATAAATAAATTCAATTAGTTTCCAAAATTTGTAGGCGTAGCACGACCAAAATTCTATTTTTTCAAGAAGTGTCCACTTTGAAAATTAGTAAAAAACCAAATGTCCATTGAAAAATTATCAAAAAAAATTGTGCATCAACTACATACTATTAGCCAATTTCTCACTGATGTGATTTTAAAAATACTAAAAAAGAATTCACCATGCTAGGTATGCACAAAAGTTGCTATGTTATGTTTTCTAACAAAAACAACACCAATTTTTGTGCATACCTCTTTTGAACCCCTTAATTTCAACCATTTTCAAAATAAATTAGTAGTTTAGAAAGTAGACTTGGAGCACTACGATTGTTGTTTTTGTTGCATCTCAAAAGTTTGAGTGTAACTATCTTCAATTTCATGTTCAAGGTCAATATTTCCTAATTTCAAAAAAAAAGTGGCCACTTAAGCCCCCTTTCTGGCCCCCCATCTTTTTGCATTTACCTATTTTGGTAACAAAACTGAGAAAAATTGAAAATCTAGATTTTTAGATTTTTTTGGTATTTTCTAGGTTCTAGTAATTTGTATTTTTGGAGGCCTTTGGAACAGAATTTTGGGTTGAAACTTGCATCAGTATCTAAAGTTTGATAGCCAAAGGTATTAAATTTTAGGGATTGAACTAGTTCTCTTGGAGACCTTTCCAACGGTGCAAACGGTTCTAAATTTTGAGCACCGAGTCAAAACTTATGACCCCACCAAGTTGGGGTAAATAAATTCCTATTTTTGTTAGAAATATTACATTCACATCAGGTTCACCAAGATGTAGAGAAGGGGGATTCACTACTCACGAGTTCTCTTCATTCAGAGAGCCTCACAGAGTAACTTCCCTACACTACTTCAAGGAACAACGTGAGAGTTCTTGAATCTAAAAGAGCAGGTCACAAAGAGTTTTTGGACAGACTGATGGTCTCTCAGCCAAAGGATGGCAGTGTGGGTTTGGGATGACAATGTGGGACACTAGCATCTCTCTAGTGCACTAGCATCCATATGGACCAAAAAGCAAGAATGTCATAGAAAATAGCTTAGTGACTACTAGCAATCTAATTTCTAAGAACTTCAAAAGTTATGGAAAATAATAGAATATGATAAAGTTGAAACAAAGTGAAATATAAATGATAAAGAGAATAGGAGGTATAAAGGAAATTTTCACAATCACGCAAGTGATGAAGCCTCCAACATGTGAATGTCTCCAATACCTACATGTGAGAGATCTAGAGAAAGTGTTGGGGCTGCATAGGAGTTTTCCTTTGTCAAACCCCTGTTTAGGTGTTCCCACCTCCATGGAAAGCCAAAAGATAGAGTGAGAGAAGTAAGAAAATGTGATGTGATAAAATAAATCCCTACTTGAGGAGGAGAACCTGTATCACAAAAAATGAGTGATAAAAGAAATCCTCACTCGAGGAGGTGAACCCATATCACAAAGTAAGGATGCAATAGATAGGGGATATGGAGCCCCAGGATGCTCGTAAGAACGAAGTGAAGGAGATATTAGCTACAAGGCTTAAGCAAGCTATAGAGGGAAAGTGATAGCTATGAGAGCCAAGAGATTTGCAAAGAGTGCTCTAAAAGCTTAAGAGTGCTTAAGGTTGTTGAAGCAAGCTATATGAAGTTGTGCAAACAAAATAACAAGAGAAAATGCCAGATCCAAGGTTGGAAAGAAGCTAGATTGAATCCAAATGAATTGAAAGGATAACATTTAAGGAGAGAAGAGAAGCAAAAAGAAGCTTCCTAGTTTGTTACAAGGTATCTTGAGTCGTTCCTACCAACAAAAGAAGATGACAAGTGGAAAACATGCTTGAAGGTGGTCATTTGAATGTTGAAACATCACAAGACACTAAAGTGACATGTAGATGTTCACACGATGTGCTAGTGTTCAGACACATTATGCTAGAAAATGACACAAAGGGGGAAAAAAAAGGTGTGAAATTGCAAGGGGTGCAATTTTACAACATTACAACAAGAAGACCTGGGAGTGAACAATATATACAAAATAAGACAATGCTTAGGAAATATTTACAAATATTAATAATCTATATATTATATATAAGTGATACTTTAATTAAACTTGTGTACTACTCGCCAAATTCAATTGAACAAGTCAATTGTGGCTCTACACCATATATTAGTTGATGGATACAATCATATAGTTGACCTTTACCATGATGTCAAAGGGGGAGAAATAAGGCTCAAAATTCTAAATCATATAAGGGAAGAAAGAACTCAAGTGATGTGGTTTCATGATTAACACATTAGATTTTTCCTCTTATATGGCCATCTTTTTTGTTGTTTGTCATCAATGGAAAAGGGGGAGGATTTTGAACATAGGCTATCATTAATTTCAAAGGATTATTGTAAAAGGGTAATGTCCTTGATGATAGAATATAGTGTTCATTGATGTCTAAGGAGTAATGCTAAGTTGAACAGTGAGAATTAAATACAATTATACTTGAATTATCATTGCATTTTGAGTACAATGAAGAAGGTTGACCGCAATATGCTTGCAATATAATGTTTGCATCTTTTCATGGTGAAAAAGGTGATCTAAAAGTCTGACCTAGAATATTTGAGGTCAATTACTTAGGGCTGAGAGATTTCTCTGGAAACATACTTATTATCTATACTCCCTTCTGGATGCATTTTTGTCTTTGTGGTTTGAAAGGAAAGTGTGCCTACACATGTTCTATCATATTCCTAAGTTGTTGGAAGTATTGTTCAACATGCAAAAAGATTGAAGTGACAAGAGGATCATTGTGCTTATCAATTAACTTGTTGGTGTTCTAGAAAGATGCAGTAATGACTAGTAGTGTAGGACATCTAGAGATTGTGTGGGAAGTTAAAATAGGTCTGACTTAAGGACCCTATGGAAGTGCACAACATCATGGTAGCTTGGCAATGACAAATTTGATTTAGGACCTACCTGCTACATGTTTCATGTAAATTTGAATTTAGTCCATCCTATGTCATCATAGTTAATTGTGGATCCCTGGACAACATGAAATGATGTTAGTGTAATGTCTTGTATATAATTTATATCTTACTTGACATAATGAATGAATGAGAGAATGAGTGTGTAGAAGAGTGAATGTGAGGTTGAGAGTAGTTGTGCAACAAAGTGTTATTCAATGTGAATTTCATCTCAATTATTGTGCACCATAATTATAAGATCATAAGGAGTGTAAGAGAGTGTCTGAAGTAAGATCAGATCTTGTGTAAGTTGCATAATCAACATTGAAGTTTTGTAAAACTTTATCTTTGTAATCTGGTAGGACTATTGTTCTACTCATTGAGTTGGTGCTCAAATCTTTGTATTGGGGATTGGTGTCTCCAATAGGTTGGTGCCTACAAACACAATAAAGGATTGGTGTCCTCGATAGGTTGGTGCTTACTTCATGACTGTAACTTATTCATTATTTTGTAAGGCTGGATTTGGATAGTAGCTAAAACTAGTTCTTCTCACGATGGTTTTACCCATTCTAGGTTTCCACATATATTTGGTGTTCATTGTGTGCTTCTATGATTTTTAAAAGTTATTTTGATAAATGTTTCATGTTTGGATATACATGTTGAATTAAAGAGTTTTAAATAGATTTGATCTATTGATTCACCTTAGTAGATTGTGTGCCCTACGCATATGATCAATACCAAGTATATCTTAGAACATACAAAATCATAGACATCTCATTGTAGTAATCCAAATCATAAAACAAAAGAGATAATACATCTGTTAAATAAGAGTTAAAGCATGTTAATGCAGAAACACTAATAAAATGTTAAGATATGACAAATATTACACACAAATGAGCTTTACATCAATTAATAATAATATTCTTTATATTAATTTTGTGTGTTTATCAATAGAATATACACAAATCAATAAGAAACAAATTATTCAAGAAAAATAAAATGATTCAGATACAATATGAATAAAATACAACAATATATACAAAATAACACAATGCTTAAAGAAATATTTGTAAATATACTTATATTAATCACATGAATTGCAAGTCCCCTCAAAAGATATTTTCTTTACTACAACATCAATAATATCCACACTGAATAGTATTGAGTGCTAATTGTACCAGTGACTATTACAATGTGTAAAAAAACTACAGAATTAGGATTAATAATATGATAATCTAAGTAGAAATAATAATATGATACCTACACAGAAATGGAAAATAATTATAAGGCGTCTACTTGCTAGAAGCCCGTCTCTCGACTGTTTTAAGATATTTCGTGCCTCTTTCTGATGACAGGAAAGGCTGGTTGCTCCCTTGATACCCATCAATTATATAGAGCGAGTAGAGATAATTGTTCAAACCGTGCCCATCAACTTTGTACTGGTGACTATTAGAATGTATAAAAACGCTACAGAATTAGGATTAATAACATGATAATGTAAGTAGAAATAATAATATGATATCTACGCAGAAATGGAAAATAATTATATGGTGTCTACTTGCTAGAAGCCCGTCTCCTGACTGTCTCAAGATATTTCTTGCTTCTTTCTGAAGACAGGAAAGGCTGGTTGGTCCCTTGATACCCATCAATTATATAGAGTGAGTAGAGATAAATGTTCAAACCGTGCCCATAGAACTGTTTATCCCTCCACCTTAAGTTGCAAAAGGAGCGAGGATCCAGCCTAAATTTAATACCCACCTGACAGAATGCCCGCTTTCTCAGAAATTTTTCTCTTGAAATTGTTTTCTTATTCAAGATAAGTCCGGGGACCTTAGGAATCCAATCGCTTCTCACTACCACACGCAACACTTTAACTCCAATCTCTTCCATATGATCGGCGAAGGCTCGGTTACCCACCCTCGGAGAGGCGAAGGCGAAGACTGTGACGGGTATTGAAGGCCGCATTAGTCTGATATCAAATGCGCTTGACGTTGCGAGGGCAGCTCCCAAGCTGTGTCCCGTAACTGTTATGCTCAACCTTTGCCCTTTATACATTTCCGATAACCTTTTTATCTCTTTCTTAATAATGTCTCTTGCGCTGCCAGTGGCTGAATAAAAATCCCATAGTCCCTTATGTATCCCGACGCCAGGCTTGGAACTTGTGTGAGGCAGGTATTGCCAATCAACTACCATATCGCGCCGCCCAAGTCTTTCTATTTCAGTATTGTCAATGCAAACGGCAATGAAGCCAATCCAAACAGTCGTTAAGCTTCTCTTTCTCCATGGAAAGCAGAGCGTCGACGACAGCACATTGGCGTAAATATACTGTGTAATTTCATAGCCGCAATCCCGCAAATTATCTGACTCCTGGAAAAGCAACTTATCGGATAGTATTCGATCATTCTCTATTGCATTGTAACTTTCACGTACAAAATCACCATACCTGAGTATCTCAAATTTGAGTGTGGGATGGAAGGGATCAAGCAGGCCTTTCCAATGGTGTTGGCCCTGTATATCTTCCCAGTAATTACCAAGATTGGGCTTCTGCTGCTGCTCCATTCTCACATAACTTATACCCATACAAGAAAAACCCAATGTTACACTTATAGCTTCGTGGCTCTTAGAAAAGTAGAAATATAATGCACTTAGAATAGTCTAAGCACTGTTGTTATGCATATGCGTTAGAAAGCTACTGGAAAGACTTTTCAATGCGATAAATTGTGAACTACTACGTATTCCACGCTAAACCTATTTCCGGGATAAATTGTCTCTTCTCTACTGTTTAACTAAGGTCTTGATAATAGAACCAAATGATGGGAGAAAAACTAGGATCTCAAATCAAAGTTTTGAATCATAGAGTCATGCATATTGTATTTGTACTTTACAATATAAGAATGATCAAATGTTTTGTAATACATTATGCTATATTCCAATAAGATAAAAAATAAAATAATAATAATAATGTAAAACTAAATTCATACTTCGTAATCTATTGTACATCATAATTACATCCATATATTAATTCTTATTCAATTATTAATCCAATAAAATAAAATAACGGGTATTTCTCTTTCTTTCCCTCACCTTCTTATGTTCTTTCTTTTTCTTGCTTACCCCCTACTTCTTATCCTTCTATTTTACATGTTACATACTTACTTATTACATTATAAATGCGTCCCTTATAAAATTAGTGTCACTTAGCTTCTATTTTGAGTTTACTCAAGGCTCCACATCCTTCTTGTGAAACGTAATGGTCTATAGATGATGTTGTAACCCAAAAGATAGCATGACACACGGGCAGTGGGCCCTAGGACGATACTTTAACTGACAATGAGGTTGTCGCTTGCAGTAATTTCCCTCTTATCGTAATGAATCTTTTGTTAGTGTTTTCCATGGAGTTTTCGTCATCTTTTGTTAGTATTGTCCACGGTATTTTCATCATCCTTTGTTAGTGGTTTTCATAGTATTTTCAGAGAATTAAAGTGTGAGGGATGAAGTATTAAATGAGAGCATTTTTTATGCTTGCAAAGTGTTAGAAAAATGTTTTAAATTGGACCACAAAATGCATAATTTTGGAAATTCAAGCTTAGTTAAAGGATGTTTGAATTACATTAATGTAAGGAGACACTTAAGTAGGTCCAAATTGAGAGTGAAATTGTACTATCACCTAAAATGGGGAGTACAATTTATGACACTGCATATATAAATAATGATATCATTATTATATATAAATATAAATTATGAAATTTATCTTTATCAAACATTCAAAACTATAATATTTAATTTTCTAATTTAAATTAATTTTCACAAAACCAAAAAACATAAGACATACTCATTATTTAAATCATAACACATAATAGGCAATGGCGTATTTATGCTAATACAATGCATAACATACTCTTTCACAATGTAGGATGAATGTAAGTATGTAAGTGTGTGTGTAGAATTTCCATCATGTCGACTATTGTCGAGTGACTCGGTCATCTCTATCTCAACTATGTTCTCACCTTCAACCTATTCCTACACTCATTTGCACTCAATATCTCGTGAATAGGTTAGCTCATAAAACCATAATCAATAATCAAAATATTTGTATCATAATAACTCATCATTACTTTAATCGTAGTAGCATACATTTTAAAGATAACATTTAATTTATCATATATGAAAACACATATTTCACAATTGTCTTATCTAGTTTCATTTATTATCAAGTAAAGTTTACACAAGCAAAAATTGAGATGTGACATCCTTCTCCACTAGGAAGAGACATCATTCTAATGTCTTATTAGATACAAACTAAAACAAATAAGAGTATCATACTAATGCAACAAAAAGGCATTTCAAAACTAAGCACTCAAGTGTGGAAAAGAGTGGTGTATATCCTTTGCATTCTCCCATGTAGCACTTTCAACAAAATATTCATCCCAAAGGACCTTATATTGTGTTATATCTCTATTGTGCAACTTAACACTACACCTATCAAGAATTCAAGTGGGCTCTACCAACACCACTCCTGGATCCTATACCTATAAAGCATTGCACTCAAGTATATGGGTGGTGTGCTAAACTAAAATTTAATCTTTTTCTCAACATTGTATTTAATTTTTTCCAAAATCTACATGTCATGTGAGTATCTTGATCTGATATGATCATCTCAGGTACTCCATGCAATCAAAATGTCTCTTGAAAAGATATCTTAGCTAATGCCAATGAGCCATCCTTAAGATTTCCTAGAATGGTGTTACCTAAGTCAACTTATCCCAAACTACCAAAATGATATCATGCTTATTCTTGGACATAGGAAACCCTTGAATGAGATACATACTAATCACTTGCCATTTATACTTAGGTATGTCATGTGGGTATAAAATCCCTATTGGATGCACATGCTTAGCCTTGAATTTTTGGCACTCCAAGCATCAAGCGATATATCCAATTACATCCTTCCTTCAAGTCTTAGCCAAAATCATAGAGATCTCAATTTTGCTACTATCTTGGTTACTCTAGGGTTCCTCAAATAAGGTCTTTTAGTGTCAAAAATTGTCACCCTTAATAATTTCTCACTACGTTTTAGCCCCCGGGTATGTGCAGGATTATGATAGGCCAAAAAGTGGCGATATGATGGGTATGTGTAGGGTATGTGGCTAATGACTTTTTTTTAACCCAAAATTGATGAAATGAAAAGGGTTTCTAAAGGAGATTCTCAACTTTTCACCAATATAAATTATGCTTTACTTTGGATTTAATAAATAATTATTATTTATTTTCTATTTGAATTATGACTAAAATCTTGATTGATAGGCTAATTGAAAAACATCTATAGCTTTCAAACGGTATCACATTTTTTGAATCCGAAATATGCATCACATTCTATGCTTTACATACTATAAGATTTAAAAAAAATTGAATTTCATAAATTTTTGACCAAGTTAAGGTGGTTAGACATATGAGGCTTTTTTATAAAAAATTGTAATAAAAAATTCATAATTAATTATTTACTAGGAAAAAAATTATAAAACAATATGCATCACATCGAGACATGAGTTCTCTACTTATATATAAAATATTATAACTTTTTTTTATCATTTTATTGTTGTTAGGGTAGTCAGACATACACCTACTTCTTATTTTTTCCTTGAAATTTAAGTACTGTTGCATTGAAATTTCAGATTTTCACCAAATAGATTTTTATTTTTTCTAAATAAACCTAATAGTTTAGAAACTACATTAAATTTTATACATATTCTATTTTTACATAATTTTGAAATAATATAGATAACTTATTCAAATTTTTACGTCAAGTTGTCTAACTCTGATTTTTTTGAATTTTTTGCCACTTAAGGGCCTGTTTTTTCCATGATGATCCTGCACATACCCCCCCTAAATTATTGGGCCTAATTGACCCCATAATGTCCTAAAAATATGCATTTTAGAGCCCACTTCTATCATTTTCTAATAAATTAAGAGCATTGAATAAATACAAAAAATTAATTTTACGATCTTGACACTTCATGTCCTTACATATAGCACTATGAACCATAATCCCATGGGTGTATGGGAACCCTACTTTATCACAGAACAATTTTTAATATGTTTTTGACAACATTTTAACATTCATAATTTAAATTTCAAATGTTAGCCTTTAGAATCTAGTTTTTGGGAAATTAGAATAATTGCATATAAATACCTAGTTATTTTATCATTTGAACGAAGAAAAAGAATTAACATGAAAAATATTGGAAAGCTTATGATCAATAGCACTATCAATCAGGTCAAGATTATCATTTCAAAGCTTTATTGTAGTAATTCAAGATCCAACATCATGTCAAATTCTATATGTGTTCATGTTATCATGGTTTTGTCAAGGCTAACATCTTTTTGTGGGTCTCCAAAGCACTCAAGAATTCAAGTAATAAAGATCCAAATCCTTGATGTTATGTGCATGAATTCAGTCGTTCAAGGAAGCCACTAAAGGGTGGTGAGTTGTAATACTTTGTTATTTCATCATTCCTTCTTTTTAATTATCATTCCTATCATTGAAATTGTCATTGTGGAAGTGGAAACACTTACACAGGGTTTGAATGAGAAAAGACCCTAAATGGCCCAACATTTTCTCTCTTTGAATGTGCATGTTATAGGTTTGAAGAGGATTGAAGAAGGATTAAAGACAAGTTCTTAATTGTTGCATTTATTTTCATACATCTTGTCAAGCTAGAGAAACTCGGTTACATAAATATCTGATAGTGTTTTGAAAAATTTGGAAGTGGAAATAGAAGTATCAGATCTACTACTAGAGGACCCAAAAGTTTGAGAAAGACCCCCTATTAGGGACTCATATGCCCCTTGGTGACTATGTTCTACACTTTTTGGATCCACCTACAAACTAGTGTTTTAGTCTATCAGATATCGAGATCTTGCATTTTATATATTAGGTCATATGGTTCAATTGGGTTAATCATTAAAGGTCATTCTATAATCCATTTTCAAGGCCCTAAGAGTGTATATCTCGGTCTTATTGGCTCACCTTTATGGTTGAAAGTCAATCTACTCACCTTGTTGATCTAAATTTGAATGTACCTTTGAAAAAGGATCTAAAAGTAACCCTAGGTTTAGATATTGAGGTTTGGGCTCCCTTTTACATCACCTACAAACATCTCCCTTTGTTATTTAATTAGAACATCTCCTACATACAATAATATGCTCCAAGATATTTTTTATAAGGTAGATATCTCTTATTTTGTTAGGTCGAATGATGTAGCCACCTCATTTGATTGTATGCAAGTAAAAAAGATGGATATTACATTCCCTTGGCATGAATTACCCTCAATTGAGATAAAAAATAAACACAAGGCCTTAATGATAAAGGTGATTATTAATGGAACTACAGTTAGGCTATAGTGCCCACTCAAAAATATATCATTAGTGTAACTAAATTTAATTCCACGTTAAAGTTAAACAATTTACGCTTAATTAAAATTTCCTTAATGGTATGGGTATAAAATATAAATGTCAAAATTTAATTTATGAAAAAATATTTTATTTCCAAGCCAATTAGTTGCAATTCTCATTTCATTAATAATTTTTCAAGAGATAAAGAAAATGTAATAATATTTATGAAAAATATACTCATGATACAAACAATACTATTACCAAAGTATCTAATTTACCTTAATATGTCCCTCTCAAGAAAGCTAGTATTCTTGTCACTAATTCACAAAATTAAAAAAATTAATAAAAGATATCAACTTAAATTTAATTTAAAATGATAAATGAATGAACAAGGGATTAATTTACAAATGAGATATTATCAACAAGTAAATTACAAATAATGAATTAAGAATTAATAGTTCCAAACAAATTACTTATATTTACAATCATGGTACAAAAAAATGCTATTCTTAATGAGAGATTCTTTTTCATTAATATATAGTGGTAAAACTAATGTGTAATAACAATAATTATTACAAAATTAATTAAAGCTTTGTTCCTTATATAGGCATACACTCATAGATAATGGAGTTGGTATTAATGTTTGTAGCATTGACCTCCTAGATAAAATTGGCGTGGACAAGAATCTTATAGAACCCAATGATGTTCATCTTTGTGGCTTTGACAATGATAATAGGAAACCATTATGAATTATCACATTAACCATTGATGTTGGACCTATGGTTTTTCCTACTCCTATTCATATCATGTTAGGCCTTCTTTCATATAATATTCTCCTAGGAAGGCCAAGGATTCATGTCATGAAGAGAGTCTCATCTATTCTTCACTATGAGATGAAGTATGAATATATTAACAAGATATACATGGTTGAAGCATATGAATAAAGTTATAATTCAGAAGTTTAACATGATCAAAAACTTTCCAACACTCTTAATAATTTGATTCCAACTTCAAAGGGAGAACCTATACAAGTTCATGGTAATCCTAATTATCAATTTCACCTACAAAAAAAATCTTAGACAATGATTGGGGGCTATTAGATTTTACACCTTGTTTCAAAGGATAGTCTCAAATCTCTCCCTCAAATTCCAAAGATTCCAATAAAAATAATTCATCTTCAAACATATGTTTTGGGGCTGATTGGGGTGCATTAGATTTTACATCCTCCTTTATGGGAGAGTAAAAAATCTCACAATATAAAACAAAATATTCTTGTGTTTCATTTCCTCAACTCAGTTCTACATCAACAATATCACCCCATGGTGGTGATGGGGTCTCTTCAAATCCCATCCCTCATGAGAGGAAGATGCTTAAATTTGAAAAAATATTATCATGCTATAAATATTTCTCCTACCTTGACTTGACTTTTGTGAAATATTTATGCCTTTTGTTAAGTTCAAAACCCTAGACTATCTCTCAAAAATAAATAGTAACTCATTTTTACATAAATATAGAAATGAAATGGAACATGTTCAACATACAAAAATGACATATTACATCTGTTAATATCCAGAAATTAAAAATTTGGATATAACACCTCTGAACACATCTAAACATCACATCCAAACCAAACAAGAATATCTTCAAGAATCAAGAAATATAGAGCACAATATAGGACACAAACCTATCACCTTGTACACTCATGAAAATTTTCTAAGAAGAACTTGGAAACCAAGTGACCCTACTACATTTGCAACAACTTCTGAACACCAAAAAATCCTTCTCATCACAACCATAATAGAGGTTGAGATCAATAACATCAGTTAATGACAACATAGTGCAACAACTTCTCACATGTAAAAGTTTCTAATGAAAAATATTAAGTACTAGAAATAAGATATATCATCACATGAAGTACTATCTAATCGAGTATTATAGAGTACAATTTATAAGCTATGCTAGAATATGACTCAAGCTATCATGCCCAGCTGGTCACAACAATATATATAAAGATATAAAATAAATATAGTCACTAGAGTCTTTGACTACCACTAACCCCAACGGTCATCTATAATCCAAGAAACAAGAACATGACTCATGGACTTTTCCTCCCAACCACAAAGTTTATGCTTCCCCGAAATTATTTCTAACATGAAGATTACCTAGCCCTGCATAAGAAGCCTAGCAACTTGCAAATGGCTGGTAGGATGGAATCTGATGCAACCTGATATATCTATATTCATTTCACATACGAACATGCTATGACCTGCTATCAGTATATGGTAGAGAGAATAAATTAACATCTATTTCAATGGTACGCATAGGTCTGGCCAAAGTAACTAAATTGTAAAGATTATGTAGATCTAAAAAATAAAATCTACTCCCCTATGTTAGTCCCTATTGAAAATTTGTCCTGAAGGTAAAGCCAAATCACATATAGAAGAAAACTACTTTCTTCATGAAGACATATAAACATGCATATATCACATGATCATAAAAATAAATAATCCTTTTCTTTTCATCAAAAATTATTATATAAAGGTATTTTATTATTTCAATAATTTCATACATAATGATGTTTAAATGTATAATTGACATGCAATTTGATCTCTAACCAATGATATTTATCGATTTAATGCAATATTTAATGTATATGCAATGCTAACTATTCTTTGATGTCATGCAAGTTAAATCTATAAGAAACCAGTTCATAGCATATATGGTGCATATTTGTACAATTATATTTATATAGTTATATGTATATACATATATATGAGTATGTTTATATTAGTGTATATATAACTATACTTATACCATTGATTGTTGATTGTGGTGCAAAGGTAGGGAAGGCCAAACAACTTCAAACCATGCACTTGCCTTCAAGAGGAATCAAAAAATATTAAATTGGATAAAATGATCAACCTATACCACTCACCAAGTCTGGCAACCAACTCAAGGCTCCTTTCCTTTGTGCCCACCCTCAACTCTAGTAGCCATGCAAATCTTGTTTTTTGGACATAACTCCTAAACCTGCCAAATGACTCCACAAAAAAAATCATTGATTCAGACACCCTCTTTGAAGTTACACAACATACCTTAGGATCAGACACAAGTGCTTTGGACCAAACTCTAGAAACTCCCACTCCTATGTTGTCCTCATTTAGGCTAATTAGGCCTAAATTACAAAGTAACTAATCTTTAGACTTATCACAAAAAAATGAAACTTTGGGGCAGCATTTCCAATGCCCTCAAACCACTAAATCCACAATTAGTTTCTAGAGATTACTCTTATAACATAGAAAACTATGAAACCCTTGATTTTAGGCCCTCAAAAGGAGGGTTTATTGCAAATCATACCTCCAAGACTCCACATACCTTTCCACCTATTCAAAAACTCTTAATTATTCCTACACAAGCTTAAAGTTTCATTAAAAATGTTATCCCCTCCAAAAAACTCATAAACCACCCTTTAGTTACTCACTTTCATAAGGAAAAATCACTCAAAATCAACCTAGGGCAACACCTAAAACCCGCATACACACTCCCTCAAACCTCCATAGAATTTGAAATCTAACCTAAAATAATACACACCAATCCACTAAGTTACAGATCCAGTACAGTGGGTGGATTGGTGAAAATCGCTACATTATGGTCCTCAAACCCTTACATAGCCAAAATAGGGCACTCACTGTATTTTATTGATTCCTCTAAAAAAATAGTAAATTAAGCCTTAAAATAAAGTGAAATAGATAGTAAATACATGTACTTACAAACACTAGCAATCCCAGGCCATAACAAGCCTAGATATGGTTTCGTACAAGTTTGGAAAAGAAAGAAAAACAAAAAATTATGAGAAATAATAGAGCTTTTTATTGATTTACTCCAATTCTTCCATCCAACCATTACAATGATGTTCTTCACCTTTTAAAGGTTCTTCCTCCAAACTACTGACCAACCAAACCTCAACTACTTTTTAAGCCTCCTTGTGATCGTTGGATGCAAATTACATTGCTTTTACAATATTGTTAACAACATTGTTACACATTTTGTAATATTTGCATTTGTGGCTCTAAGTGACTCTAAACTAACCAAAGACACCTTAAATGGTCTCATTGGACCATATTCAACATAGACTAAGACTTTACTCAACAAAATTCTCTAAAACCGATGATTACATATGTTTTTGCATTATGGAGAAATTTGACATATTTCACCATTGTTTCAAAAGATGATTCTTCCAAACACCTATTAGGACTAAGTTAAGCCTAAATACATTAAAGAGTGGTCTTAATGACCTTATTTATCATAATAAACTCAAAATGCAACAAAGTCCTAAAGCCTACTTGGAATCAACTTCAAATTTAATGGTTCCCCTACAACATACATCCCAACATGGAACCTTTCCAAGTCCCTTGGAAAAGATGTTGGAGTATGTCCATCACTGCTCTCTGCATACCTCTTACCATCAGAAGCTCCTTTATCAGATGCAACCTGCTCTTGCTCCTCTTTGTCTTTGTTTGTTTTGTCCATGTATGTATTTGTCTCAGGCTGTGCTTTGTCAACCAACACTATGGGGTGTTTCACTATTCTTTCACCATAAAACACTATTGTCTCCTTTGTCCTTTCCACTATACCCACACTCACAACGTCTGATATCAACTACCCTTCAGCCTTTGTCTCACTCCACTATCCCTTATCCACTTGTTCTACACCTTTATCACTATCCTTTGTACCATCAGACTTTACTCCCTCTGTCAAACCTACAAGTACTTCTTTCTTTGTCCTTTTCATTGTCAAACTTGTACCTTCCTCTTCTATTGTCCTATAACCATCACAACCCTCCATCTTCTTGTGCTCTATCTTTTCAACCTTTCACTCCTCTATACCATCAACCCTATTACCCTCTGTCCCATCAACATCATAGTGTCTTATCCTCTTATGCAATATACTGTTACTTTCACAAACCTCTACCTTCTCATTAGTCAACTGCCCCTTCTTTATTGTCATAACTATAGGGCACATAACCAACCCTACAAGCACTCCATTGTTTTATTTCCATTCCAAATTCTTTCCATCTTCATACTTCCTTATATTAGTCTGAGACACCTTGTCATTCCTTTTCTTCTACCTTACAAATGCATGCTTCTTTCTATTTTCTTGCAAACCACACTTATCCTTCTTACCCACTATCCTAGCATTACTCATTTTCTCTTCACCTATTGTTCTATCATCATTAACCTGCTCCATACCTACAAACATTTTTTTTCACTATCCTCAAGCCTTAAAGGCTCCTTTTTGCCAAAAATCACAATCTTGGTTTTACCTTTATCTCTTGCACTACCTTGCAAAGGAGTTAGTTTGAAACTCTTATCATCCTTCCTAGTTCTATAGGTTTTTTAATATCCATCATACATCGACCTTCTATAAAATTTCCATGGTCTCCATAATAGCAAATGACAACAATCCATTGGCAATATATCACACAAGACCCTATCTATGTACTCCCCAATCTAGAAATCCACATAGGCTTTCTCATTCACCACTAAATTTTGACTATCATTCACCCAAGAAACTTTGTAAGGTGCTACATGAAGTATCTTCCCTAGATTTAACTTGTCTACCATCTCCCTAGGCACCATATTATCTTGAGAACCCGAATCAATAATAACTTGACACACTTTACCTTTGCATTTGCATGAAGTTCTGAATAGACTCCTTCTTTGGATCATTTCTTCCTCCTTAGGTGCTTGCAAAAAAGTTATTATCATGAGAGCTTCTCCCACTTCTAGGTCTGTAGGTCTACATGAACTTTCATAGTCTTTCTCTTGGAGAAGTCGTGTTCTTCTTTCACTCCTTCTATCACCACTTGAAAATGAACTTTTGGTTTTGGGGACACTTGAAAGATGGGTGCCCAAATTTGTTGGATCTATAACACCTTCTTGAGAATTCATTATAATCTCTCCTTTTTTTGAAGTTCTTTCTTTCACCTCTCCATCCTCCTCCTGCTTTAGGTGCTTGCTCCTTGTTCTTATCAGCATCTTCAAGGTCTTCCTTGGTATGCCTTGATGTTGAAGTAGTGCCTCTACCCCTAGAGGTGTTGCCTCTTCCTATTGCTACCTTCTCTTGTCTCCTCCTGGGTTTTTCTTCTACCCTCATTTCCATTTGAAAGTATTGTTCCACTAATCTTGGTGCCAACAAGCTGATTTATTCCTCATATTCTTCATGTTTAGTCCATATACTTAGCCTATAAAATTCTTCAGTATATGCTTGCACATCTAAATCCTTTTTTCTAAGATTTTGTAACATCTTAAGCAACTAAAAATTATAATCAAAATTAAGGAATTTACCTTTCAATTTGGTATTCATCCTCTCCCAAGAAGTGATCTTGCTCTTTCCTTGTCTCTCCCTTTCCTCTTGCACAAAATTCCACCACAACAAAGCATGTACTTTCAATTTTGTTTTAGCCTTCTTCACCTTATGCCCTTCATCAATCTCTTTACTCTCAAATTAGTTCTCCAAAGCCCCTATCCAATCCAAGAGCTCTTCACTATCAAGTTTTCCCTCATACATAGGCACATCCATTTTTCCATGCCCATCCTTCTTCATAGCCTTCAACAACTTTATCATCCTCACATCATCTAGATCCATCCCCTCTTCTTCACTAGAGGTCTCTTCCTCTTCAAAATCACTTTCTTCCAAAATAACCCTACCTTTAGCTTTCATCACAACAATTTTTTGCTTCAAGGCTTCTATTTCTTTTTCATGGTTGTTAATCTTCCTTGCAACAACATTCCCCTTAGGAGGCATTTTGATTCCTCCAATTACCTTCTTCTTCTCACACACAAAAATTCAATCTTCTTTCATAAGTTATCTATATTATTTCAAAAATATGTAAGAATAGAATATGTAGCAAATTGAGTGTAGTTTCTAAACTACTAGATTTATTTAGAAAAAAAAATCTATTTGTTGAAAATTTTAAATTTCAATGCAGCAGTACTTAAATTTCAGGGAAAAAATAAGAAGTAGATGTCTATTTGACCACCCTAACCACAATAAAATAATAATAATTTTTTATAAGATTTTAGATAAAAGTAGAGGACTCATGTCCTGATGTGATGCATATTTTTTTGTAATTTTTTTCCAAGTAAATAATTAATTATGAATTTTTTATTACAACTTTTAAAAAATATAAAAAACTCATATGCCTGACCACCTTACTTGGTCAAAACTTCATGAAATTAATTTTTTTTTAACCCTATAGTATGCAAAGCATAGAATGTGAAGCCTGTTTTGCATTGAAATAATTTGATACTGCTTGAAAGCTATAGATGTTTTTTAATTAGCCTATCAATCAGGACTTTAGCCGTAATTCAAATAAAAAATGAATAATAATTATTTATTGAATTCAAAGTAAAGAATAATTGATATTGGTGGAAAGTTGAGAATCTCCTTTAAAAACCCTTTTCATTTCATCAATTTTGGGTAAAAAAAAGTCACCAGCTACATACACTACACATATTGATCATATCGCCACTTTTTGGCCCATAATGATCCTGCACATACCCATATTCACTTATATATCTATATTTATACATATAGATATATGTATACTACTATTTAAATATGGTGAGATTACAAAATAACATAGTGGTTTTATAAAAACAAAAAAAAAATCATATATTGTTATAGTCATGAACTATTCATTAATTCAGATATAATAAACTTGTTGATGTTCTAAACATCACCAAAATGTTAAATAGAATATCCCTATTCTATTTCTCCTAAACAAAGAAAGAAAACATAAAGTAATCTAACTCCCAAGGTCCTGATAGTTGGTTTTCAACTATGTTGATAGTGCTCAATGGTCAATGTAACTATAATCTACAAGGGGCCTTTGTTGGTAATAAGGAACAACTATTGGAAAATGTGCCTCAAGCTTACTAACATGAAGCTCCTGAAAGAGAAAAAATGGTGAGACCCTTAGAAAGTCTTACCGAATAGCAGTTGTGTTCTAAACTTCTGAAGAGCTCAGATTGGCATGAATTTGGAACTATCTTATCAATAGAAGTCATTGGCAAGACATGGCTATTGTTGTGAAAGTTCTAACTTTTTCCATCTAGGCAGACCTTTTGTTGATGGGTTGGTTCCTAGTGGTCATTGGGAAGACTCTTGGTGATAGTTGAATATCGGGGTGACTTTCAGACACATTATGACTATGTTAGTCTCGCCGATAGCTTTATTCATATTGGACATCGGGGAGACTCTCAGACTCTTTCTGAAAGTGCCAGTCTCGCCGATGGTTCTCCTCTTGTCGGCGAGTATACTTTCGGTATGAGCTCTTGCCGACAGTGAGGTCTTGCCAATAGATTTGCATTCGGTATGATCTCTCATCGTTAGTGTTGGTCTCATTGATAGTGTTGGTCTCACCAATAGGTCTGCGTTCAGTGAGAATAGTTTTTGATGGATGTGGTCTCGCCGATAGGAATACATTCGATGTGAGCTCTTGCTGATAGTGTTGGTCTCTCTGCCTTTTCTTCATTTGGTGTGAACTCTTAGCGATAGTGTTTGTCTCGCCGATGGATTTGTGTTTGGTATGAGCTATTATTGATAGTGCTTGTCTCGCTGACAACTCTGCACGATGAACATTAGTGTGACATAAAGGTTCGATAAGACTCTTAGCGATAGCGATGGTCTTGTTGATAGTTCTACAATGGACATCGGTGAGAAGCCTTGCCAATGGTTTTGCATTTGATATGACTCTTGTCGATGGTGGTGACTCTTGTTGATGGATAGTTGGTTTTCTTGTGATATCAGGGAGACTTGATTTGTTATCGGTCTGAATTCTTAGGGTGTTGTTGATACCTTTGGTCTTGCCGATAGCTATGTGATTGGGCATTTTGGCATTGGGGAGACATGATTTAGTCTCTCACTGACATGCAATAGAGTTGAAATTTTTGACCGAATGTCTATCCTACATGGTGTGTTCTAAGCCAATGAACGAAGCAGAAGGAGAACCATTGGCAGATGAACTATTGTGACCATTCCTGTGTGGAAGATGAACAAACTGTGAGAGTATGGATTACTCTCTACATTGGTTGATGACGATGATCCGTTTGTTGTGTGAAAGTGTTGTTTGATTGGATATGGATTGATTAGTGTGAATACATTGTATGTTTTCAGAGAGCTATTTTGTACAACATTGATTAGTAAATGTTGATGTTGTAAAAATTGACATCAGAAAGTGAAGTTGATCTCTGTATGTAATTTTGCTTACTATAATACAAAGAGACTTTTCTTGGTGTGGTGAGTTTTTCTCGCGTAAGGGTTTTCCCACATAAATCTGGTGTCCAATTGTGTGTCTTTATTTATTTTTTATGTTATTCTTTTCATGTGCATCTTATTGGACTTTAATTACAAAATTTAAAGTCATATATGCATTCTTCCCTAAGGTTTTGACATTAGGAGAGTTTTTTCTGCACCTAAGCTTTCCTTTCAAGTGGTATCAGAGCCTGGCCAGTTGTGTTATCCTTGTGGGTACGTTGGGGTTTTTTGTATCAATTCTATTTAATGGGAGTCTTGTAGAAGTCTGGTAATTCGAATTATAGATTAAGATGGCAAGCACATCAGGAAAGATTGAAATTGAGAAATTCAATGGCTGTAATTTTGAGTTGTGGAAACTCAAAATGGAAGATCTGTTGGTTGATCGTGATCTTTGGCTTGTTGTGTCTGGAACAAAGCCTACACGCATGAAGCAAGAGGATTGGGACCTTGCAAATCAAAAATCAAAAGGGCTAATAAGGCTCTATTTAGTAGACTATGTTCTTCTAAATATTCATGAAGAAAAGATGACATCTTCTTTGTGGAAAAGACTAGGAGCTATTTATTAGGGCAAGTCCTTGGTGAATAAGTTGTTCTTGAGGAAGAAGTTGTACTATTTAAAAATTTAGGAAGGAGTGTCTGTTGATGATAATTTGAATGCTTTCAACATGTTGATTGCTCAGTTAACATCTGTGGGTGTGAAGATTGATGAAGAAGATCATTGTTTGCTACTGTTATGTTCTTTGCCAGATTTTTGGGATCACTTGGTGATGGCTATTGGGAGTACTACTTCCTCTCTTAAGATGGAAGATGTTGTTGCTTCTTTTTTATCAGGAGAGATGAGAAGAAAATCTTCTGAGATAGCAAAGGAGGCTCTTGCTATTCGAGGTAGATCGAAAGAAAAAGGAAAGAAGGACAAGAAGTCCAAATCCAAATCAGAGGGGAGATCAAAGTTTCCTAGTAAGAAGTCTAAGGTAAAGTGTTGGAATTGTGGATAACCTGGTCATGTCTAAAAGGATTGCAAAGAGGATAAAAAGAAGAAGAAGTATTCTTCCGACAATGATTCTTCTCAGAGTGATGCAAATGCTTTCGTTGTAGCCTTGGCTACATATGTATCAAATGATGTCTGGCTGATTGATTCTAGAGAATCTTTCCACATGACATCTAATAGAGACTAGTTCACTAAGTATGAAAAATACGATCGTGGAAGGGTTTATTTGGCAAGCGATTCATCTCTGGAAATAGTTGGTTGTGGAAGAGTAACTAATGGAAGAGTGAAGGGAATCAATGATGTAATGCATATACCAGGTATGGCTCAAAATTTACTTTATGTTAGTAAGTTGAACAATGTTGGATTACAGGTCTCATTCTCTGGAAATGGCTGCAAGATGACTAGAGGCTCAATGGTGCTAGCTAGGGGTGCCCATATTGGTACTTTGTATAAGCTAGATGCACTTGTTGTTCAATGCAATAGTGTCTATGCAAAGTCATAGAAGGCTACTCATGGAGGAAAGGAGAAAAATGTTCCTGATAGTAAAAAATATATGGAAGTTAAACTTCTAGTAGAAAAGACTATGTTCTAGCATCATAGGCTTGGCCACATTAGAGAAAAAGGTTTAAAAACCTTGAAAAATAAAAACCTGGTTGAAGGGCTTGATGATTGTAACCTCGAATTTGAGTTTTGTGAACATTGTATATATGGTAAATAACACCATGTTTCATTTTACTCCAATCCTCACAAATCTTTTGGTTTACTTGATTATATACATTCTAATGTTTTCGGTCCAGTAAATGTTCCTTCTTTGTCTAAATCAAGATATTATGTTTTGTTCATTGATGATTATTCAAGAAGGGCATTTTTTTATTTTTTGAAAAGTAAATCAGAAGTGTTCAGTCATTTTAAGGAATTTAAAAACCTTGTGGAAAATCAGATTGGAAGAAAAATAAAATGTTTAAGGACTGACAATGGCAGTGAGTTTTGTTTTGATGAGTTTGAAAGGTACTATAAAGATCATGGGATTAAAAGACATAAAACTACACCCTACACTCCACAACAAAATGGAGTTGTTGAAAGGTTCAATAGGACAGTGATGGAAAGAGAACAAAGTGTACTAAGTAGTGCTAGCTTGGAGGAGAAGTTCTAGGCTGAGGTAGTTGTAACAACATGTTATTTAATAAACCATTCTATGAATTCTGTTCTTGTTGAGAAAACACCTTTGGAAGCATGGTTTGGAAATAATCCCTTTATGAGACACATTCATGTCTTTGTCTATGAGGCATATGCATATGTGCCAAATAAAAAAGGTCTAAATTGGAAAACAAGGTTGTTAAATGTATTTTTATTGGTTATAGTGTTAGCATAAAAGGATACAATCTTTGGAATTATGATACAAAGAAGGTTCTGTACAACAGAAGTGTTATTTTTCATGAGCTGAAGCCTTCTACCTTGGATCTGTAGTCAAAGAAAAAATCAAAAAATAAAAAGGATGTAGTTGAAATTCCTCCGACACCAGATAAAGAGGGATTGAAAATTCAAAATGGACCTAAAACTGAGGAGAGCTCAAGTAGTTCTGAGAGTTCTAAAGAAGAATATCAACCTCAACCTCAGCCTGTGAGGAGGTCAACAAGTGAAAAAAAGTAACCTGATAGGTATGGTTTTCCTTTGTTAGATTCTACTTGTAACTATGCTTTAATTTCTAGCACTAATGAGCCTAGGACTATGAAAGAGGCATTTAGAATGTATGATTCAAACTCTTGGTTGGAAGCCATGAATGAAGAAATGGCATCATTACAAAAGAATGATACTTGGAGTTTGGTGCCCTTGCCTAAAGGTAGAAAGTTGTTGGCTGCAAATGGGTATTTAAAAATAAAATAGGTCTGGATGGCAGTGTGGAAAAGTATAAGGTTAGGTTGGTTGCGAAGGGGTATTCCTAGGTAGAGCGAATTGATTATGGAGAATTTTTTTCTCCTATAGCTAAGCTAACATCTATAAAATTTATTTTGTCACTTACAACAATGTATGACTTAGATATTGAACAAATGGATGTGAAGAAAGAATTTATTCATGGTGACTTTGAAGAAGAAATTTATATGTCCTAGCTTGAGCACTTTGTGGAAAAAGGTAAAGAAAATCTGGTTTGCAAGTTGAAAAAATCTTTGTATGGATTAAAACAATTTCCTAGAATGTGGTACCAGATGTTTGACACGTTTTTTTTGTCATTGGGATTTGTAAGATCAAAATTTGATCACTATGTGTACTTCAAAGCTGAAAATGATCATGTTCTTATTATTTCTCTCTATGTTAAGATGATATGTTGTTCATAAGCAATAGTAAGTTAATGATTTCTGATCTAAAATATCAGTTGTCTGCAAAGTTCAAAATGAAAGATCTTGGTGCAACCAGGTATATTCTGGGAATGGAAATAACTAGGGACAAGAAGAGTAGAAAACTTTGGCTCAGTCAGAGTAAGTACATTAATACTGTTATGGAGAGATTTTGTATGACTAATTGCAAGCAGCTAGTTGTTCTAGTTTTTTAGGGAATGAAGCTATTTGTTGAAGACTTTCCAAAATATCCTACTAAGATAAAGGACATGACCAGAGTACCTTATGCTAGTGCAGTTGGAAATTTAATGTATGCAATGGTTTGTACAAGGCCAAACATTTCTCAAGCAGTGGGAGTACTTAGTTGTTTTATGGAAAATCTTGGAAGGACACATTGGCATGCTGTGAAAATAATTTTTAGATATTTGAAGGGCACTTCAGAATATTCTTTGTGTTACCATGGGAATTTGGTTGAATCACAGAGGACTCTCAGCATTCGAGGCTATGTGGATTCTAATTGGGTAGGGGAAATTGATAGCAGAAGATCCACCAATGGATATATTTTCATGATGAATGGTGGTACAGTTAGTTGGATGAGTAAGTGGCAAGCTATAGTCACTTTGTCCACTACAGAGGCAGAATACATGGCAACAACACACGCCTATAAAGAAGCAATTTGGTTAAAATGTTTGTGTTCTAACATTGGGTTTGATGCAAGGAAAATTACAATTTACTATGACAGTCAGAGTGCTATTTGTCTGGCGAAAAATCCTACTTTCCATGCCAAGACAAAATATATTGATGTGCAGTATCATTTTGTATGAGATATGGTGGAGGATGGAAAGGTCTCTTTAGAAAAAGTGGATACTTTGGAAAATGTTACAAATGCATTGATGAAACCAGTGAGCACAGACAAGTTCAGGTGGTGTGCCAGTTCGATGGGCCTTTATTCCCATGAATTTCAATAGTTTTGTAGTGCTCTGAAGGTGTCAGTAGGATCTTCGTCAAGTGGGAGATTGTTGGAAAATGTGCCCCAAGCTTACTGACATGAAGCTCCTAAAAGAGAAAAATTGGTGAGACCCTTAGAAAGTCTTACCAACTAGCAGTTGTGTTCTAAACTTCTAAAGAGCTCAGATTAGTGTGACTTTGGAACTTTCTTGTCGACAGAAGTCATCAGCAAGACATGGCTATCACTGTGAAAGTTCTAACTCTTTCCATCTAGGTAGACCTCTTGCCAACGGGTTGGTTCCTAGTGGTCATCGGGGAGACTCTTGGTGATAGTTGATATCAAGGTGGCTGTTAGACACATTACGATTGTGTTAGTCCCGTCGATAGCTTTATTCATATTGGACATTAGGGAGACTCACAGACTCTTTCTGAAAGAACTAGTCTCACTAATGGTTCTCCTCTCATCGGCGGGTATACTTTCGGTATGAGCTCTTGCTGACAGTGAGGTCTCACTGACCGGTTTGCATTCAATATGATCTCTCACCGACAGTGTTGGTTTTGCCGATAGGTCTGTGTTCGGTGAGAACTCTTGCTAATGGATGTGGTCTCACTGATAGGTATACATTTGGTGTGAGCTCTTTTCGATAGCATTGGTCTCTCCAATTGTTCTACATTCGGTGTGAACTCTTAACGATAGTGTTTGTCTCACCGATGGATTTGTGTTTGGTATGAGCTCTTGCCAATAATTCTCATCTCCCTAACAACTCTGCATGATGAACATCAGTGTGACATAAAGTTTCTATAAGACTCTTAGTGATAGCGATGGTCTTGCTGATAGTTCTGTAATGGAAATCAGTGAGAAGTCTTGTCAATGGTGGTGATTCTTGTCGATGGATAGTTGGTTTGCTGGTAATATTGTGGAGGCTTGATTTGTTATAAGTCTGACTTCTTAGGGTGTTGCCGATACCTTTGTTCTTGTTGATAGCTATGTGATCGAGCATTTTGGCATCGGGGAGACACAATTTAGTGTCTCACCGACATGCGATACAGTTGAACTTTTCGACCGAACGTCTATCCTACATGGTGTGTTCTAAGCCAATGAGAGAAGTGGAAGGAGAACCATTGGTAGTTGAACCATTGCGACCATTCCTATGTGGAAGATGAACGGACTATGAGAGTATGAATTACTCTTTGCAATGGTTGATGACGATGATTTGTTCAGTGTGTGAAAGTGTTGTTCGATTGGATACGAATTGATTAGTGTGAATACATTGTATGTTTTTAGAGAGCTATTCTGTACAAGATTGATCAATAAATTTTTTTGCTGTAAAAATTGACATTAGAAAGTGAAGTTGATCTTTATATGTAATTTTTCTTACTGTAATACAAAGATATTGTTCTTGGTGTGGTGGGTTTTTCTCCCATAAATGTTTTCCCAAGTAAATCTGGTGTCCAATTGTGTATGTATTTATTTCATTTTTCTGTTATTCTTTTCATGTGCATCTTATTGGACTATAATTACAAAATTTAAAGTCATATCTGCATACTTCCCTGAGGTTTTGACATTAGGAGAGTTTGTTCCACACCTAAGATTTCCTTTCAACAACACTACATGAAATCAATTAACCTATGTTTGGGGGGTTTAAATAAATATAAAAAGATAGATCAGAGCTTTAAAACAGTAGAATATGAACAAAAATTCTTAATATCTAGACATTCATATCAATAATGAGTGTTTCTTTATCCAACGACAACCACAATATGATGCAATCCATAGAATATTCTATACCACTGGATACATTCATAGTTCTCATTCAACGATCAATCCATTTACTAAAATTTTACTTCAAAACTTGAAACAGATCATTCACTCATCATTAAAACATAGATCAAATAGACATAATAGCAATTTCATTCATAGATAATTCAATGAGATAATCTTGAATCTAGTTTTCCCTATTGATTCTCATCAAATAGAAAACATTTAGTCATAACAACTCACTAGCATACAGATTGATTGTGAAACATTAACATTATCAAAGAGGTTCAAACTTAATAACAACATAAAAACTATATAAAACTACAAAAAAGGGTATCCAAGTTCAACTAAACTTTCAAAGTATCTTCCTAACAATTATGAAATCCTAAGACTTAATCACTATCTGCTATCATTAGGTGGCTAAACTCTTTTCAATTAGCCAAACTTTACAAAAATAAATCCTAAAAGTACAAATAGGCATATCATGCATAAGTTCTTCCCAGTTAGAGACTCGGATCCACAAATTAAGGAACTGGGACTGCATAAAGGAACTAGACTATTGATCTTCAATTACAAGGCTTGATTGCTTTGTTGCACAAAATTCTAATTCCCAAGAAAGAAAATAGAACTAATGGATGGGAACTAGAGTCAAGCTTATGTCAAAACCCTACAAATGGTATGTGTAGGATCGTCATGGAAAAAACAAGCCCTTAAGTGGTGAAAAATTAAAAAAAAAACAGAGTTAGGCAACTTGACATAAAAATATGAATAAGTTATCTATATTTTTTCAAAAATATGTAGGATATGTATAAAATTGAATGTAGTTTCTAAACTACTAGGTTTATTTAAACAAAAAATAATCTATTTGGTGAAAATTTGAAATTTCAATGCAACAGTACTTAAATTTTAGGCAAAAAATAAGTAGGTGTCTATCTCACCACCCTAACGATAATTAAATGATAATATATTTTTATAATATTTTAGATATAAGTAGAGGACTCATGTCCTAATGTGATGCATATTTTTTTGTAAATTTTTTTCAAGTAAATAATTAATTATGAATTTTTTATTAAAACTTTTAAAAAATATAAAAACTCATATTTCTGACCACCTTAACTTGGTCAAAACTTTATGAAATTCAATTCTTTTTTTTAATACTATAGTATGTGAAGCATAGAATGTGACACATGTTTTGGATTCAAAAAATGTGATACTATTTGAAAGCTATAGATGTTTTTCAATCAACCTATAGATAAGGACTTTAGTCATGATTTGAATAGAAAATGAATAGTAATTATTTATTAAATTCAAATTAAAGCATAATTTATATTGGTGGAAAGTTGAGAATCTCCTTTAAAACCCCTTTTCATTTCATCAATTTTAGGTTAAAAAAATCATCAGCCACATACCCATCATATCACCACTTTTTGGCCCATCATGATCTTGCACATACCCCAAAATAGGAGAGGAGGAGTTGCATGTCAAGAAGAGAATGTTCCATTGCCAGTTCACTCCTACATTGCATGCTCAAGTAGATACTCATCATGACTAGAGATCATTTGTTGAAGGATGTCCAAATCAGGCCCATCTAACCAATTTTCTTCAATCTTGATTCTCTCTAACTATGTTGAAGCAAATTTTTGCATATCTTTTAATTTTTTTAATTCCCTTCGAGTAGCTTTGACCTCCTCTTTTATATTGATGAGCTTGTCCAGCAACATATCTTCTCCATTTTCCTCTTTTTGAATCACTTCTTCAAATCTACTACTCCATTTCTCTTTCAACTTATCCAAAGGAAGACCCTCTTTGAATGGGATTTCAAGGTTGACCAGAATAGCAATTGAGACACTAGGGTGGAGACATCCTTTAAGTACTTGTGTAGCTGATCCAATTGAGCTTTAAGCTCATCTTTCTTTTTCTTATCTTTAATCATTCTGGATTTGGTGCAGGAAGCTACAATATCAATGAGATTCATTCATTGGTTCTGTGTAGGCATCCCTAAATTCAGAGTACCCAATTGTTAATTAGCTACTTGCATTTCATCCCTATCCTTATCCATCACTGGAATTGCACATTCAATAATAATTTCCCCTACATCTGTGAGCTTGGTGGAGTGAAGAAATATGACCTTCTTTTTAGGTCTTTCCTTTTCAATCTCCATCATCTCATTCTAATTGAGAGGCTGAGGTTGAACTATTTGTTTCTTCTCTAAATCAAGTTTCAACTATGTAGGAGCAACGGGAGTAGTAACCACCTTTGTTGAATAAGAGGCCATAGTTACAAAAAATAAAGGTTGCAAAATAGTAGTCCTAGGTTAAGAATCAACCTCCTACACATTTTTTTGTTCCCTTTGTGCCTCTTATTGTGCCAACTTCTCAATTTCTTCATTCTCTTTTTTCTCTTGCAATATTTTGGCTTCCAAATCCTTCTTCAAATACTCTTCTTCCAATATCCTCTCCTCATATACCTGGTCTCTTTGCTTCTCAAGCTCCTTAACTAATTCCCATGCCTCCTTAGATTTCTACTCAAACATAGCAAGCTATGTAGCCTCTTTCTCTCTCTCTGTGAATTCTTGCTCTTCTTTCTTTCTGAGCCTCTTAAACAACTTTAAATAGTCTAAAGGGCTTCTTTCTCTCTTCTTTGAGCATCCTTTTCCTCAAGCTCATGAATCTTTTGCAGCATAGCCAATTTATCTCTCTCCTCTTTGATTTTGAGCTCTTGCTTCCTTTGCAGTTGTTGCTTAGCCAATTCATCAACCTTGGCTTGAGCTTCCAATTCCTGCTATTTCAATGCATCATATTGTGTGTTAGCATCAATCTCCTTTTGTTTAGCCAATGCCTCAACTTGTGCCTTGGCATCTGCTTCCCTTTTGGCATCCTCAAATAGCTTCCATTGGTCCTCTTCAGTCAACACATGTTCAGTCCCTACATCCTTAGTCTCATTAAAATATTCCACCACATGAGTCTCTTTATCAGATGGGGTAGACTCAAAAATTTTCTCTATATCATGGATCTCTATTTTAGGCTCCTTCTCCTTTAATAACTCGACTTCCTTATGGAGAGTTCCCATAGGCATTTCTCCACTTGGTTGCTCTATGATAAGGGGTTGAGTTGATGCTTCCATTGCAAGAGATGTTGAAGCACCTAGTTCTATTGCAACCTCTTCCCCATGTTCCTTAGGAAGATCTTGAAAAATAATTTCAATTTCCTCTCCAGAATTAGGAGGAAAGAACTCTAGAGGCTCCTTAGGAGCCATTCTCCTCTTTGTATTTTTGTACCCTTGAGTGGTACTTGTTGCTTTCCTCTTCTTGGAGGTCTGAGCCTTTGGCTCTTTAATCCTCGTGATAACCCATTGAATGCTCTTGTCTAATACTAGTCTTGCAATCTATTTTATGTCAATAGATTCTTCTACATTCTACTCCACTAGATCAAGGTCTTTGGTGCCTATATTTTCTACCTCATATTGGGGATCCAAAGTTACCCCATCATCTAAAAATTTCTCTGGGATGCCCTCCTTTACCACAGAATCAATCATGAGTGGGATAGGTATTCTTTCATAATTCCTCCTCTTGAGATCATACTCATCTTGAGGATCCATCCAAAAATCCTCCAATATGTGGAGGATTTTAGATGCCACCACATGAGTCTCTTTATCAAATGGGGTAGACTCAGAATTTGTCTCTATATCATGGATCTCTATTTCAAGCTCCTTCTCCTTTAATAACTTAGCTTCCTTATGGATATTTCCCATAGGCATTTCTCCACTTGGTTGCTTTGTGATAAGGGGCTAAGTTGATGCTTCCCCTGCAAGAGATGTTGAAGCACCTGGTTCTGTTGTAACCTCTTCCCCATGTGTCTCACAAAGATCCTTAGTAGGAATTTGAATTCCCTCTCCAGAATTAGGAGGAAAGAACTCTAGGGGATCCTTAGGAGTCATTCTCCTCTTTTTCCTTTTGTACCCTTGAGTGGTACCTATTGCCTTCCTCTTCTTGGAGGTCTGAGCCTTTGGCTTTCTAATCCTCATGATAACCCGTTGAATGCTCCTATCCAATACTGGCCTTGCAATCTATTTTATATCAATAGATTCTTCTACATTCTAGTCCACTAGATCAAGGTCTCTGGTGCCTATATTTTTTTCCTCATATTGGGGATCCAAAGTTACCCCATCATTTGAAAATGTCTTTTGGATGTCCTCCTTTACCATATACTCAATCATGAGTGGGATAGGAACTTTCATAATTACTCCTCCTAAGATCATACTCATCTTGAGGATCCATCCAAAAATCCTCTAGTATGTGGAGGATTTTAGGTGCCACCACATGAGTCTCTTTATTGGATGGGGTAGACTTAGAATTTTTCTCTATATCATGAATCTCTATTTTAGGCTCCTTCTCCTTTAATAACTCATCTTCCTTATGGAGAGTTCCCATAGGCATTTCTCCACTTGGTTGCTCTGTGATAAGGGGCTAAGTTGATGCTTCCCCTGCAAGAGATGTTGAAGCACCTTATTTTGTTGTAACCTCTTCCCCATGTGCCTCAGGAAGATCCTGAGCAGGAATTTCAATTTCCTCTCTAGAATTAGGAGGAAAGAACTCTAGGGGCTCTTTAGGAGCCATTCTCCTCTTTGTCCTTTTGTACCCTTGAGTGGTATTTTTTCCCTTCCTCTTCTTGTACGTTTGAGCCTTTGGATCTTTAATCATAATGATAACCCATTGAATGCTCTTGTCCAATACTGGCCTTGCAATCTATTTTATGTCAATAGATTCTTCTACATTCTCCTCCACTAGATCAGGGTCTCTGGTGCCTATATTTTTTGCCTCATATTGGGGATCCAAAGTTACCCCATCATCTAAAAATGTCTTTGGGATGTCCTCTTTTACTACATACTCAATCATGAGTGGAATAGGAAGTCTTTCATAATTCCTCCTCCTAAGATCATACTCATCCTAAAGATCCATCCAAAAATCCTCCAATAGATTAAAGTGTTTCTCAAAAATAGTGGGTAGCAAACCCTCAATCCTATATTTAGGATCAAAATGTTTCCTAGAAGTATAAGAACTTAACTTCAACTAAATTAATTCATCACAGATCAGCTTAGCTACCACAATATGTGGACAACTATACTCACCCAAATTCATGGGGAATTTATGGTATCCAGGCTTATGTTTATTAGCAAACTTTAGGTTAACTGGTAGAGCTTAATAGATGAATTCCATTAAAACAATTTTATTGTTGCAATAGCTAGGGAGTAAATGAAGGTTACCATCAAAACAATTCACCTAAAGTAAGTAAATATGGGTTATTGAATGTACCAATGTCCCCATTCATTAATGAAGGCCATAACATCCCTAGTCAATCAATAACTAGCATCTCTTGTGAGTTGGTTAATGATAAAATATAAAAATGCATCATTAACCCTTCTGTAATGTGGATCAGAAGCCTATAAGGTGAGTTGATCATAATGATCCCACACCTTTTTCTATCCTTGGGCTTCTCCCAATATGCTCAATGCATTCAATCCAGGAAATATGGCCCTTCTAGCAGTTACATAAATCACATAAGAGGTCATAAAAGAACTCCTGGTTTCTCTCACTCTAAGAATTTGACTATGTATGCATTCTGACACAATCATGGGCCAGTCAAATTATTTCCTACCATCAAGGATATTTTGGATGAGTGGGAACATCCATTCTTTAAACTCGGTAGCATCATTATTCTGTCTGTATTCTCCTTGTAAAAATATGCCCTTTTTGGTTGATCAGGAAGCTTGGATAAAGACTTCTTCTCAACTCTTATCCAATTATTATTCATTTGAGATATGCTAGTTTCCTTCTTATCACTATAAAACTTAAGTACCTCTGCTTCATTAAGTTGTCTGGGATTTTGTGGAGAAGGTGCATCAAACATAAATTTGATCATTTGTGGTGTTAAATCAATAATGAAATTTCCCTACAAATCCACACACTTCCTAGTAGTAGGATTGTAGGCTCCAACTACTGCAATTATCAACTCTAGACTTGCATGGAATTCCTCAGTTGATAATTGATGTGATTTTTCTGGTAATCATAGGGTAAACTTATGAAGCTGGATAGAATTGAAGTTTCTAAGATGGAAGTTGATGTGCACTTTGTTGCAGGTTCGAACAACAATATGAAACTCCAATGTTTTCTTAAGTTTTGGATTTACAATGTGCAATGAACCTTAGCATAGGATGCTTCTTAAAAAAAGGGAAAAATGGCAGGGAGGGGAAGAGGTTCTTGGATTTGCAACTAACCATGAATAGTGATCATGGAGGTTTCTATTATAGACAACTTCCTTCAAATAGGATTTCACTTAACCAAGAAATCTACAATATCACGAAATTTTTTCTATCTTCTAAGGTCTACAAATATTTTACCATTCATCCACCATATACATGCATGAAAAAAGATAAATTTTTAAGGGAGCTTTGAATTTAAGTCCAAGCAAACTTTATGCAGCCATTTATTAGCAGCAAATAGTAGAAAGTATGGACTAGAAAGGCATCTACACAGTAGAAATCTTCACAAACATAGTACAACATTAATAAATCTGTCAAAGCGATCAAGAAATAACTAGGAAAACAATGTAAATCTAACTAAATATTCTAACTACTAGAGATGAGTCATGAAACATGCAAAGAAACTCAAAAATCCACCAAATTCAATTTATTTCTATTAAAAAATTTGTAGCATTTAATTACAACAACTCAACTCTCTCTTGAAAATGAAAGGAGACCCCCTAGTTATAGTGTCCAAAAGGTAGAATAAATGGCCAAGATTAATTTTCATTGTCTGGACAAGATTCATTACAAATTAGGGTTCCACCTACACCACAATATATTACATTTTAGAATACAACTTTGTCCTTATCCCTATTTTTTCTTTTAGTGGCAGTATTGTAGCATTTTATCTTTTATCCAATTGCCTTTTGCTGTAGCTACTATGTTAGGAACTCTTCACCAATAATAGGGTTTCCCTCTTGCTTCTTCAAAGCAGCATACACCATGAACTTTAGAATTAATGGTTGGAGCTTATCAACGTCTATTATTTTGGATTGCAACACTTGGTAACTCCATTCTTTGGATTGGTCGATGAGCTTTTCCCAATCTTTGTCATACTTAGCAGTGTGGTCTTAGAATAGGTCTGACTGGGTGAAGGCTCTGGTAGCAAAGCTCATGAAATAAGTGGTGACCTCATCCTACATCCCATCCTCAATCTTCTTTTGGAAGCGGGGCTTTATCTTCTCCAGATCCATCTATAAGACAAAAATATCATACATTGTCATTAGCTTCAAGTATTGGACACAATCTACTCTAATTTCCTTAGCCCACTCAATGTTTATATCCACCTTGTTGATCACCTACTCCAACCTTTCCTTTCAGTTCACGAAGTCTCACATCCACACATCCACTAGCTTGTGGTCATCCCTCTTAAATGCAAGCTCTTTCTCCCAAGTCATGCTTGGAAATTTGCAAATAGCCTCAATCTTTGGGTAAGTGGAGTCATATCTCCTTCGAAAGTCAGTGCAAAGTTTTCTCGTACCCTCAAGAGACTGTTGTAGATCTAAGAACTTTCTTGTTGTCCTAACAGCACGACTGATGCCCATGTTCCCTATATACAAGACATGTCAGAACCAACTCTTTATGGTCTTATCCAAGTTCTTCCTCCTTTTGAGCTTATCTATTTGACAACAATTGTGGTAGGGCTGAAGATGTGGTAGGCATTTCGTCTATTGAATACCACTACTGGATGTAAGCTATCAGATCAGCTACCTTGCATTGAGCTCTTTTTTTGAGATCTTGTCTTGTTGTATCAAATGCACCATTATGGCAACAGACTCCTAGAGGTGATCCATGTTCTACTCTCTGGTAGTTGTTCCTAAATCAATAGTAGAGATATTATAGCTTATCCCCTCTTTTCCCACCACTGGTGTAGCTACTTGCATATTCCATGATCTAGAAGCATCCATTGTCACCTTAGATCTAACTTTGGGTTTCTTTTCTTTCCTAGTGCTGATTTGTGCTCGGGATAAGATAGCCTCTAGTCTAGCTTTTGGATCACTCGGGGTGGGAGCCTTCTTCTCAATTTTCTTTTCCAGCCATTTGGGCATCTAATTCTTTCCTTTGGGTGACTCATGTCCACCCTCTTCTTCATTCCTTTAGACTTCAACTTCCTTGTCCTTATAGGTTTCCTTCTCCACTCTAGTGTCTTCTCCTTCTTCATTAGTCCCAAAGGAATACCAGACGTTTGATTAGGGACTTGGTGGGTAGTCATTCCTTGGGTATTTCTACCCTCTTAGCCTCCTCTTCTTCCTTTTCTTCATCATGTTCATCTTCATGCTTGTGCTCCTCAAGTTGCTCCATTTCAGGGCTCTTATCAGCTTGGATGTCCTTTTCAAGTTGATCTTGTTCTATATCCTTTGCTTCCTCACATGGAGGTGACACATATTCATGTTCTTCCTTCCCTTTTGAAGGAGGTACCTCTTCACATTTTGGAGGAGGTACCTCTTCACAATGTGTAAGACCTTGATCATGCTACTCACCTGTTGGAAGTTCAAGGTTTTCTTCCATCTTTTCATCTTGTTGTCCTCCTTCCTTGGTAGGTGGTCTTTCAATTTCTTCCCCAACATCATTTAATTGTTAGGCTATCTCTTCCTAAAATTTAGGATTGAAAGTTCACACAAAAAATTTTCCATTGGCATCTTCTTCTTCCTCTCTGCTTTCAGAAGATCTTGTTTCTTCTCCTTCATGAACTAATTTGTCAATTTGTAGGTGTTCATATTTTGGATGTTCATGGTACTCATCCGCTTCCTCGTCCCATGCTTTCATGGCCTCCCTTTCTTGTCATTCGATCTCCTTGGAGATTCGCATTGTGGCTTCCATTGTCAGTGGTTCCGTTGGAGGCTTTGAGGGAGGAACACTAGAAAGAACCTACACTAAGGCAGCTTGGATGGTAGGATTCATCAACATTTGGGAAATTTTAGAGGGAAAATTATGCATATTCTATGAGAATTCCTCTGGTAGTGTGAGTGTTGGCATTGGTATTATTTTTACTACCAGCAGAAGTGATGTGGTGGGAGACATGGAGGTAGAGGACAATGGAGAAATTGTGGCAGAGGAGGAATCAACTATAACAACTGGCCTAGTTGGCGTTGGAGAAGCAAGGTGGACTAAGATTCCCACTATAGGTGGGGATGCGGAAACCATGGCTTGAGAAATGGATGAAATGGAAATAGTATCAGCGGTAGCTAGTGGAGACTATGGCTGACCCACCTCCATTTCTTCTCTTTCATGTAGGGGATCTTCTTGAATAGTAAGCAGTCCTATGATGCTTCATGACTTTTTTTGTTACTTTGAGGGCTCAACCTCTGAAGCTTTCCGTGCATATACTTCTGGATTTGGCTGCTGCTCCTCAGTCTCCTTCCTTTTTCCTCAATCTTGTGAGCATAGGGGATTTGGATGTTTCCCCTGTCGAGGCTATAGTAGCTCCATCATCTATGGCACTAGGCTCAGTTTTGAGTCCCTCATAGGTTAGGATGACCCCTTGTTGCTTCAATCAGGCTACTTTTCCATTGACCCATTCTTTGGTATGAGCTTTGATTGGAATAGTGATGATATTGAGGTCATCGACCTCTTTCTCATCCTATTCTATTGAAGACAGCGACAAGTTAGCAACTGCATTATACTTGGGATCCACAATTGTACTTTCATCTTCCTAAACCTAATTAGGTACAGGAAACAAGTTCACCATTTTCACAAAGTAGGCATTCATTTGTGTGTAATGTCTCATGTGCACCTCCTTATCATCTTTACATTTTTCCCAGAAATTTTTAACATGGTGAAAATGGGCATAGTCGGTTCAAAGTGCTTTCCTTATATGCCCATATGGTTCCATTTGTGGACGAGCAGTATGAAGCTAGAAATGACACTCAACCAACTCCTCTGAATTTCCATCAAATTGAGAGGTCTATAGCTTATACATCCCATAGCCAAAAGAAAGGGGGTAAGGCATCCCTGCCAAATGTTTGTTGCTGAGAAGAGTATGTACATGTCATAGTTGTCGAGAGAGTTCTAATAATATAATCCGGTCATTAGGATACCTGGGTAGTTTTTTTAGTCTTTCTATGTAGCCTTGGGAAAGAATGTATGTAAACTTGGGGTACTTAATGAATAGAAAGGTGTATTGTTTGAGGAATGCCCGAGCATTATGCGAGACTCACCTTTTGAAATCGCTACAAAAGAGTTCTGTTGATAATGTTTTCTGCACAGCAACAACTCAGATAGAATATGAAATTGTATCTCTCTTGAAAGGTAAATCTCTATCAGCAAGCCTCAAGAGATAACCCCAAGGTCTCTAATGTTAGGTCTTGACAATGCATAAACAACTCAGTGATAAATGTAAAAATGGTGGTAATCACAAAGGGACCTTACTACAAGCAAATACTGAATCTTGAACATATCAAATCTAGCAATGTAATGATACTTCAATCCTAAATCTAACTTAAATGATAAAAGAAATAACAAAAGATTAGGGTTTCAGAGAGATTCCTAAATTTAACACTACTCCTAAGATTAACAATGCAAATGATGAAATGCTTGAAATGGACCAATCCCTCATAAACTAATTCCTACTTAACCGAGATAAATCTACAATCTCACAGAAATAGTGCAATATTCTAAGGAATTAAAGATTTTCAAATCATGAACATTCATCCAAGGCAACCCAATTGCAATCAAAATGAATAAAATTCACAATCGAACTAAGCATAATGAATATAAAGTTCCAGGATAACTTTGCAAAGCAACTAAAAATCAGCTAGCTGTAAAAAGTATCGACCATGGACTGCTGCAAACACTTCAAGCATCAAATCATAAACACCATTGAATCAGATCTAAATCTAAATCTAACATAGATCTAATAACCCTAAGCAATTTTAAAGATAGAATCATAAGAACCATGCAAGATAAGCCAACACAAAATAAATCACCAAAAAATCACAATGCCCTTCAATTGTATTGAATCACCCAATTTCAGCAATAATTTCAATGTTTTGTTACAACACTTGCTCATAATGACCTAATTTCTACCTCTGCTCTACTACTAAATTCACTCTAAGAGCTATCTGTCTTTATATTCTATGTTCTCTATTCTATATCTTACAAATGAGGAAAAGTACCCAATTTATAGGAACCTCCAAAGCATGTCAGCCCAATTTAGATTTTACAATAATAAAATAGCCCCAGACAGGTCGGCCAAGAGAAATTTGAGATAAGATAAGATATGCATTAAATGCATGGGAATCATCCAGGTCGGCCTGGGATTTACAATGCAACTCAATCCAATATATCTAGCACCCTGAGAAAAATACTCTCCAAGTCAACCATAGGTGAAGTAATAAATGCTTTAAATCCTCCTTCAATCAAAGTAATCTCCTCCAGAACTGTCTTATCAACCTTGCTAAATCCAACTTGCACTCAACAAAAACCAGAATCAATAATCTTGAGGATCAAGATTAGCACACCACCAATTATATATTCAAAATTCAAATAAATCCAAGCAAAGATCGAAATACCGTGAAAAATCATTAACGTGCAATCTACACAGTTCGGGATTTTCAGGAAAATCTGGACCAGGCGGATTCTAGCAAAAACAAACAACAGTCAACAAATTCTAAAAAATGTAGAGACAACGGGAAATTCGGGAAAATCCTGAGGGAGCGGAAATCTGTGAAGTGGGCAAAACTCCAGATTTCTAGGAAAACGTAGAGGACAGGGAAAAATGGGAAAATCTGCCAATACAGGAAAATCTCGAAACTAAAGGAAAACCCAAATTTCGACGTTCTCCAACGATCTCACTCAAATTGATCAAAGATCACAAATTTGAGGACCTAGGCTCAAATTCTAAATCGTTTATTGATGGATCTAGAATCATAATTCACTCAAGGGAAATTCAATTGGTATTGGTGATGGCTCCAAGGTTGAAACCCTAAATTTTAACCATGAATGTACAGAGCAAGCCAGGAAATTTCCAAACACACAAGAATTCAGACTCCAAGCAAGTCTAAAACACAAAAGAATAACTAGATCAAAATACACAAACTCAAGAGAATGCAAATGATAAGGAAGAATAGCAAGAGTCCCCAAAAATCAAATAAATTTGGAAACCCGACGGCCAGACAGAAATTCACAAAAATCTGGCCTAGGCGGAATTTCTAGAAGACAAGAAATTCCTGAACTGCAACATTTTAACCCTTCCACAAGAGTTTGAATGAAACCCAGGAAAATTTGATTAGAGTTTGAATGAAACCCGGGAAAATCCGACTCGGGCAGATTATCCCGAAACAGTGCAAAAACCCAAATTTCGCTTAGAACTTGAGATTTTCAACATGCAACCTTGGGAAACCACTTTGGAAAGCAAGATAAACACTTTAAGCTTATTCCAAGGCAAGGTAAATCCTCAAAATCCAAGGGAAAAAGCACAAAAACCAGAGAAAAAGAGGGTCCCTACTTTCATTGGGGTGTGTGTGCGAAAACTGCACAACAAGTTCTTGGGGAACTTTTGTAGTGCTACTCCTTTTCTCTTTTAACCAATATTGGTTGATTGATGCAAACCTATAAGGCTCAACTCAAACAATCTGATAACTTTCCTATAAAAGGAATCTTACAAGATTAATATTTCCTATTTGAACAAGCCAAACAACCCACAAAGTTGTACAATAAAAAAAGTTAGGTTTCACACCTTCACCCCTTGAAATCTAGCAGCACATGGAACTCAGTTTTCTTCCAATAACTCAAATGGTTTCCAAAAAACTTGACTAAAATTGATGGATTTAGATGCCCATTTCAATGTTACAAAACATATCACAAACTCTCCTAGAAGTCCTTTGGACCAACAAAAACTTCCAATACACATACCCTTGAAAAGGCTTCAAATTTGCCCAATTTTGCAAAGAGACCCCTCCAAGATTTCATTCCCAAACCAATACAACCTGAAATAGTCTTCATTTATACTTACAAACAAATTATTCTCTAGTTATTGGGACCCCAAGGGCTTATTTTGATTCCCTACACAAAAACCCTTCTTGTAACCTAGAAACCTAGGGTTTTAGAGACCTTTTAATGAAAATACATATTATTGACCCCTTCAATCCACACCAACTGCTCATACATCTTAAGTTAGACCTCTTCAAGCTTTATAAATTCTCACATTCCTTCTGGAAATGCTTTTCTTTCCTCTTATAGGTCTGGTCCTTCAAATTTCCATGGAAACTACACAAACATTTCCCTCAAACTCTACCACACCCTCCAAAAATCAATCCCTGCACACCAGGCATTGTAAACACATCAAAGACACCTAATAGGGTCCATCCACCAAGTCACATAAAAATTACAGTTGATGGATGGATATTTTCATCTTGGAGACACTCAAACCCTTAAACTTGCTTGCATAGGAAATTTGAGGAAGAATAGAAAGAACTCTTACAAATAAGAATATTAAACCTTCAAAATGAATTGAAATGAGAGAAAAGTCTTTCCAACATTGAGTGAACTAACTTTCAGACCATCAAGAGCCTGTAATATTCTATACAAAGGTGAGAAAATCTAGAAAAACAAGAATTTTGTAGAGAAAAATATTTTTTTTCCTATTGATTCTTCAATTACTTTATCACCAACCCCCTCTCGAGCCTTTCAAAGGACTTTAAGTACATTCTCCAACAAAAAACTAACCAATAATGCCTCCAACTATCTTATTAAATCTCTAAGACTCTAAACTGCATTTTGACATTCTTAATGACTCCTCTAAACAACTCTTCCTCCCTAAACTCTTATGACCCCTAGAAATCACTCAAGTGGCTTTGAAAAGCCTTCTTACATTGTCAAAGCTATAGCCTTGCATAATCACATACAAATATAAGAAATTTTCCCTCAAAGGCTTACAAGACAACCTTGATGCAAGATGGCAATTTTTTACACATTATCTCCACAAAACCTAAAATCTCACCTAAGAACATAACTATTGGTCTTGCTTAGACCTTATTAGAGACAAAGTACCTCATAACACTAACTCTTACCAATTGACTACCCTATTTTCTTTCAAATGATCACAAATTAAGGGTGAGGTGTAGGTTCTCCTGCACCATACACCCCCCCTAGAAAAACATTCATGCCCCATGAATTGAGGCAGGTACTAGCACCTCCATGTTGTAAGAAGACTCCTTTGATATTTAGGCCACTACCACTGACAAATGCCTTATGCTCCATACTGGCTTATACCTATATTTTTCCTTGCACCTATGGTTTGTGCTATCATTGGTGCATTAGGACCTATCAAATGCCTCTTACCTACTATCATCTATCTCTCTTTATCCTCCAAACCATATCCATCAATCACCATGAATTTGTGCTGCTCTCCATTCTTTATTCTCTATCCATCAGTCCTCACAATTGTCATTACACCTCTGTCAGACTTAACAAGTACTATACTCATACCTTGAGACTCTGTCAGACCTGTACCTCTTGTACCCAATGTCTTGGTATTGCTATAGACCTATTTCTTCCCTTTCACTGGATCTACTCCACCCTGATACATGAATTCAGGCCTCAGACTTACTGCCCTTGTTTGTATAGTCCTCTTCATGACTGAGTTATCAAACTTTAGAGACACTGCAAGATTTGATTGCCTTTCCTTTCCAAAAATTAGAATAGGGCAGACCATTGTCCCAATTAGAATCTTCTCCATTTTCTTAATCTCTCTTTGTTGCGATATAAACAATTTATCACCTTCCTTGCTCATATTATCCTTTCCCATAACCTTCACATCAATTTTATTTTCCTCTAGAGCACCATCCTCCTCAGATTGATTAGATTCACTATCATTCAACACCATTGTCTTAGCAATAGGTATAGGTGTTTTCCTTGATGCCTCAACACCATAACGTTGTTCCACATTAGAAAATAGATTGTTCTTACTATCCTTAGGCTTGAGTGGCTCTTTTTTTCCAAAAATTACCACCTTAGACTTGCCTTTTTCCTTCTCTTTTCCCTGCAAAGGAGTTAACTTGAAACTTTTAGCATCCTTCCAAATGGTGTAGGTGTTTTCCCAACCATCATACATAGACTTCCTATCAAATTTCCATGGCCTCCCCAAGAGCAGATGGAAATATTCCATTGGTAAAATATCACATATGACTCTATCCTTGTACTCCCCAATCTGGAAATCCGCATAGGCTTGCACATTTACTATTAGAATTTGGCTATCATTGACCCAAGAAACTTTATAGGGTGCCACATGAGGAATCCTCTCTACATTGAACTTATCCACCATCTCCCTAGACACTATATTATCCTAAGAACTAGAATTAATTACAACTTGACACACCTTACCTTTGCTTTTGCATGTTGTTCTAAAGAGAATCCTTCTTTGGCTCAAATCTTCTTCCTTTTGTCCTTGCAACAAGGTCCTTCTTACCATGAGTGCCTCTCCTATTTCTAGATCTATAGGTCTGCTTGGTGAACTCACACTCTCTTCTTCATCTCCTTGCACATATTGAACTCTTTTATCACCTTTCTTTTCCCTCCCACTTGCTACAACACTAAACCTTTCAGGACACTTGAATGATGGGTGTCCAGACTCATTACACCTATAACATCTTCCTAAAAATTCACCATAATCTCTTCTTTGTCTAAAGCTGGTTCTTCCTCCTCTCCACCCTCCTCTTGCTTCAGGAACTTGTTCCTTGTTATTCTTAGCATCTTCATGATCTTCCTTAGGTTTCCTTGATGTTGAACTTGTACCTATACCCCTAGATGTACTGCCTCTTCCTCTTGTCTTCTCTTCTATTTTTCTTCAATCTTAATAGCCATTTGGAAACAATCATTCATTGTTTTTGGTGTCAACACACTAACCTCATCTTGAATGTTGTATCTCAGCCCATTGATGTACCTAACCCATTGTTATTCTTCATCCTCATCACACTTGGATCTTATACTTAACCTATAAAATTATTCAGTATAGGTTTGCACATCTAAATCTTTTTGTCTTAGATTTTGAAGCCTCTTAAGTAACTAAACATTATAGTCTTTAGGAAGAAATTTACCTTTAATCTTCTCCTTCATTCTTTCCCAAGATGTAATATTTCTTTTCCCTTGATTTTTCCTTTCTTCTTGCACAAAATTCCACCATACCAAGGCATGTCCCTTCATTCTTGTCTTGGCCTTCTTCACCTTGTGTGATTCAGCAACATCTTCACTATCAAAGTAACTTTCTAGAGCCTCTATCCAATCCAAAAGCTCCTCACTATCAAGTTTTCCTCCATACATAGGCACATCTATCTTTCCATGTCCTTCCTTCTTTACAACCTTCAAGAGTTTTGTTGTCCTTGCATCTTCTGTATCCAATTCCTCTTCTTCACAAGAGGTCTTTTCCTCCTCATAATAACTTTCATTCAAAAGGCGTCTACCTTTAGACTTGATCATGGCCATATCCCACTTCAAAGCTGCTATATCTTTGTCATGGGTATCAATATTCCTTACAACAGGGTTCCCTTTAGGAGGAATTTTCACAATCCTTTCTTCACCCACCCTCAAAACCAAATCAAACACCAACACAAGATCTACAATTGTGCTCTGATACCACTATGATGCAAACCTAGAAGGCTCAACTCAAACAATCTGATAACTTGACTCTAAAATGCATCTAGCAAGATTAAGATGTCCTCTTTCAACAATCCAAAAAACCCACAAATCTTTACAATCAACAAAAGTTAAGTTTCACACATTCACCCCTTGAAATCTAGTAGCACAGGGAACTCAGTTTTCTTCCAATAACTCAAATGGTTTCCAAAACACTTGGCTAACACTTGATGGATTCAAAAACCCATTTGAATGTTACAACACATATCACAAACTCTCCCACAAGTCCTTTGGACCAATACAGACTTCCAATACACATACCCTTGAAAAGGCTTCAAATTAGCCCAATTTTGCAAAGAGGCCCATCCAAGATTTCATTCCCAAACCAATACAACCTAAAAAAGTCTTCATTTATACTTCCAAAAAGAGGATTCTCCAGTTATTAGGACCCCAAGGGCTTATTTTGATTCCCTACACAAAAACCCTCTTTGTAACCTAGAAACCTAGAGTTTTAGAGCACCTTTTAATGAAAATACATATTATTGACCCCGTGAATCCACACCAACTGCTCAAAAATATTAAGTTAGACCCCTTCAAGCTTCAGAAAGTCTCACATGCATTTTAGAAATGCTTCTCATGCCTCTTATAGGTATGGTCCTTCAAATTTCCATGGAAACTACACAAACGTTTCCCTCAAACTCTACCACACACCCTCAAAAACTCAATCCCTACACACTAGACCTTGTAAACACATCAAAGACACCTAATAGGTTCCATCCATTGAGTCATAGAAGAATTATAGTGGGTGGATGGATATTTTCATCTCAGAGACACTCAAACCCTTAAACTTGCTTGCACAGGAAGTTTGAGGAAAACTAGAAAGAACTCTTACAAATAAGAATATTAAAACTTAAAAATGACTTCAAACAAGATAAAACTCCTATCAGCATCGAGTGAAGTGACTTTTAGACCATCAAGATCCCGTACTAGTTTGTACAGAGGTGAGAAAATCTAGAAAAAACATGAATTTTGCAAAGAAAAACATATTTTTTCCTATTGATTCTTCAATTACAATATCACCAACCCCCTCTCAAGCCTTTCAAAGGCCTTTAAATACATTCTCCAATAGAAAAATAACCAATAATGCCTCCAACTATCTTATTAAATCTCTAAGACTCTAAACTGCATTTTGACATTCTTAATGACTCCTTTAAACAACTCTTCCTCCCTAAACTCTTATAACCCCTAAAAATCACTCAAGTGGATTTGAAAAGCCTTATTACATTGTCAAAGCTCTTACCTTGCATATTCACATACAAATCTAAGAAATTTTCCCTCAAAGGCTTATAAGACAACCTTGATGCAAGATGGCAATTTTTTACACATTATGTCCACAAAACCTAAAAACTCACATAAGGACATGACTATTGGTCTTTTTTAGACCTTATCAGACACAAAGTACCTCAAAACACTAACGCTTACCAATTGACTACCCTATTTTCTTTCAAATGATCACAAATTGAGGGTGAGGTGTAGGTGCTCCTTCACCATTGATGAGCTTCTTGCATCCAGTGGGGTTTGCATCCCACATTTCCTTGCAATCTTTGATGGTAGGGATATCCATTTCTCTAAAGGTGGGGATGTGGAAGGTCTTGGTTATTGCCTTGGGAGACATGTCAGCCAGAATATTCCCATCTCTATCTACTATTGTCTGAGTCTTAGGTTGGTATGCTTGTCTACAAGCCATGACTAGTTCAGGAGCAATAAGAGTAGGAGGGAAGCCTATTGCCTTGGAAATTCTACTTCCTCTAATTAGTTTTGTAGTGTTTGATGTCAGGTTGACTCTAACCCTTTGTTTAAACTCTTCAATATTGATGTGCCCAATATTGGTATATGTGATCTCCTTCCAGTCGGGGATGAATTTTGAATGCAATGGATCCCCTTGCAATTGATATTTCATTTGATCATTTTCTTCTTTCCCATGAGGAGCTCTGTCAATTTTCTTTCCTTTGTCTTTTTTTGTGACTTCCCCTAAGGGTCCTACACCTGATTCCATATATCCTACAAATAAAGGCATGATGAGCATAATCAAGCATGAAGACACCAACGTTAGCCAGAATTCCTATCAATGAAGTCAAATTAGATAACACATCATTTAGGAAATCAAAAATTTAATCCAGAATGTCGTTAGCATCTTAATGAAGGGAGTTTAGACAATTTGGGCCCTAGGGGCCAAACTTCTCTAGTAGGAATGTTGTTTTGAAGGTTGAACAGGTTAAGGAAATCCACATGGTTTCTCCAAACTTTAGATTTGGATGATTTGAAAGGTCCATGTAGGAGAGGGTTCAATCTTAGAAAGTGGGTCGAGATTGATTTTTAGATTGGAGGTCATTTGGATCATCATTGGGGCACTTGGAGCTATGAGGGAAAGTCATCTAAGGTTTGTCGTTTGGAATGGCTATGATGAAACAAAGTTCTAGGGTGGATTTATGAGGTTCGGGACCAGTGAGTCTGAAGGAAAGATGGCATAAATCCTTAGTCATTTAAGTGTTTCTATTGAATGGGTCAGGAAGCCATTCAAGGATAGCCATTTGAAAATGGAGTGCATTGAGCAGAAGTATGGTGGGAGTGACCAGGCGGACCCAATCCAACATGGCATTTGGAGTAATGGGCTCTAAAGGGTGGAAGGAAATGTTCATTTTTCCCTTTGGTAACAGCTAAAATGGGATGGAGTCCCGATACCAAAAATTTGATGAAGCGGGTCCGATGAAGGTGAAGGCACTTAGGTTTCATTGTTTGTTGTTGAAGTGGCAAAGGGACACTCGGGACCCAAAGGGTAGAAGTAGGTCACCTGATGGCCATTTGTAAATGATGAAGTTGTAACAGAGGTCTATAAAGAAAACTCCAAGTACCGGGACCCGAGGAATACCAAGGATGCATCGTTTTGTTCTTTAAACTCAGACAAAGAATTGCAGAGTAGGTCTAAAGGCTCAGATAGATGGGGCCATTATGCCATTTGAAACAATGAAAGATATATGGTATCTTGGGGATGAAACTTCGTGGGAGCGTGCCTGGGAATTATGCTCAGAGGTAGTTGATTCAATTTTTCTATGTTTTAACAATGAACCGTCAAAGGAGATCTAGGGTCGTGGGCCCGAGGAGACATCTCACCGTTTCAAAGTTATTTAATTTTGAAGTTTTACTAATGGAAATGGGGAGGCTCAGGTATGAAGGGCTTGGGTGATCTGTAGGAAGAATAGCACTGGGGTATGGAAGTTCCGAATTCAATTTCATGATGATTCAACATTTTTCTCAAGATTTCATCACATGGTTTTTTTAGGCCTAATCCTTCTCTATCAAATGAATGCATTTTAGCTTTATTTTTTCCATAAATTTAAAGTGAAATCACCAAAAAAAAAAATGTGAGAGGGCAGATGGAAAACCTACCTCAAGAACCTAGTGAAAAGTGTTGCTAAATCTGTGAGGAATCGACAGATGGAGGTAGCGCGAGTGAGGGTGGTGGGAAATGAAGGCACTAGACTTCTTTGAACTTGCTCTAAACTCTTCTAGCCAACCTAAAATGTTAAAATGATAGGTTGGACCAAATATTTATACCCCTAAGTGCATTTAATGCACCCTCATAAATGCTTGTACCATCGACTAAGAGTTGGTAAGTTCAAATTTTGAGATGACAGCAGGAGGTTTGGAACTCAGAGGCTAGAAGGACGCAATCCAACAACCCCTTCAAATGTCAAACTGGAAAAGCACCGGAAAGAGGAGGCATAGGGTTAGGTGAGTAGAATTTGAATGAAGGATGGCCATTCGGGAAGGGAAAACTAACAATGGAGTCTCGAGCTGAGAAGTCCAGTGGACCGGGCCTGGCATAAGCAAAAGTTAGTTAGTTTGCAATGTAAGTCATGAGGTCAGCAGTCGAGGAGTCAGGTCCTAGGGCACAAGAAGGTAAAAGCCTTCAACCTTTTTGAAACAATGAATATGCAACAAAAATCCAGTGAGGGAAACCTGCCATGATAGACCCGGAAGGCCCCAAGGCCGCCGATAGAGGAAAACTATCAGTGGAGCTCCATGAGGACTTAGGACATAGCAAATTTGGAGGGGATGAAACATGTTCAATTTTAGATAAGAATTTGGAGACACACTGACCAACTAAGACACCAAAATGGTGGCACGTAAAATGAGGGAATGGAAAAATGACCCAACAAGGTGAAAGGAAAAGAGGGTCCCCATTTTGAATGGGGCGTGTGTGCTGGGGGAACAACAAATGGAAACTCTGCTAGGAAATTCTCCCAAGTGTTCTAAGGATAAGTATTCATTCAGGATCCAAAATCTTTGGTTTCATAGACCAGGGGCCAACTTCCAAGAGTGAACTGGGATAACAAGGTCCTTAGTTGGGTCAATCTATGAAACATCTCAGAAGTGTGTGTGTAGTGAATTTAGTCCTTCCCTCAGGAACTGTGACTAGGAATGGCTAATCAAACGAAGCAAGCTACTTCAATTTTCCAACACCAAAAGTAACTTGGACATTGCCCCGCTACCAATCAAGCATCCATAGCCCAGGCGGAGTTGTCATTGTGACCCCATGAATATTGCTCTACTAGTAGCCAGGCGTCCATAGACCCGGTAGAGTTATTCAAACACCCATATGGTTTCCTAATTTTCGAATTTTCTTCTCTTCCTTTCTTTTGATATTTATTTTTGCACTTTGCATTTTACTCAATCGTGTAAGCATTGAAGCCTACAATGGGTTTGAGAGTCACAATGGTCACTGGAGAGGACTTAAGATTTTTCACTCACCAAGTTATCATAGCAGCCATTATACAACCCTTTGGAAATAATTAACGTGTGTTTTGGTGCAAGATTTGAGATGAATGTAAAAGGATTCAACCAAGGATCAAGTTCTAAGGTGAAGTTCAAAAGACAAAGTCATTCCCGCGTAGCTATCAAGGACCAATAATCAAGAATGAATGTTTAGCAAAAGAATACTAAGGATGGATAGCAAAGTGAACCATTCATTGAACAAGCATGACCACCACATCAAGAATGAAGAAACCCTTACCATTTGAAGAAAAACAACCAAGAGACAGGAAAAATGAAACAATGCAAAACAACAAAATGCAAGCAAAGAAAAAGGAAACCTAACTAACCTATGTACAAGTATTTACAAAAATAGCTCTACACGAGCTTAGACTTGGAAGTAATGCTTCAAATGTTGTCTATTGATAGGAAATGGGATATCTTCACCAGTAACGGATTTTAAATAGAATGCATTGTCTCCTATAATTTCAACTATTTGAAAGGGGCCAAGCCAAAACTTGTCAAAAAATTTTTGTCCCCCTTTCTTTTTGTGGGTCTTGTCCCAACACAGGACTAGATTAGAAATTATAAACACCCTAGTGTTTGGTGAAGTTTTCTAGTGCAGGGTCTCGTACCTCTTCTAAGTGCAAAAGCTCAGATAACTGAGCTTCTCTACAGTCTCCCCCTTCATAAAAATTATTGATAAACTAGAGAGTGGGGATTTTCAGGTGGATTGAAAAGACAGGTTCTAAGTTGTAAACTAAATGAAATGGGGAATCTCAAAGTGAAGCCTTGTGACAAGTGCAATCTTCCCAAAGGGAAAAATAGAGCTAGGTATGCTAGTCCTTGGGATAACTATCTAGCAATTTCTTGATCATGGTTATCAAATTCTTATTCGTGGATTTAGCAAGGCCATTTCCTTGAGGGTAGTAATTAGATGAAAACTTAAGGGCTATCCCATAATCAAAATCCTAGCTAGCAAATTTCAATGAAGGAAATGTGGGTCCATTATCACACACCAATGCATAAGGGCAACCAAAGTGATTTAAAATAAAACTTTTCAAAAAATTAGTGACTACCTCAGTTTTGCATTGCCTACATGCGATTGCTTCTATCCATCTAGTGCAATAATTAGTAGTTGTAAGAATTTACCTGTGTCTTGCAGATGATAAAGTACTTACCAGACCAATGAAATTAAGACCCCATTATGCAAACGGTCTCACCTCCACAACCGGTTATAGTGGGACAACATTCCTCTCCTTAGTGGATGTGGTTTGGCATATATGACAAGAGCGAACATGGCTATGTGCATCCTTGAAGATGGTCAACCAATAATATCTTGCTCTTAATATCTAATGTGTGTTGGAAGGTCTAGATCCATGACCAATATCGAACTTTTCATGGAACTCCCTTAGGACTCAATCTGCTTCTTCTTTTCCAAGGCACCTCAAGTAGACACCTTCATGATTCTTTTTATATAAGATGGACCCTTGTAGCATGTAACTACTTCTTTTCAGGTGAAGTGCACACTTCTAAACTCCTTGTAGTTAGGGTGGACACTTATGATTTAGTAGATAATAAACAACATCCTTATACCACTCCCATAGAGAAATATCTTTAAGCTGGTATTGTTGCACCATGAGCTCTAGCCCTACATTGGCTGCTGCTTTAACAATTATTTGAGTAAGTTCTTGTCCTATCACCAACTTCATTGGCTAGATTTCCATGTTATATTCCTGTAGCACTATGACCCACTTTTCTCTTCATTCGGCTAGTTCATTCTGCATAATCAATCTCTTCATGGCCAGGTCAAGGACTATGGTGAACACTTTATTACGTAAGATGTAATGCATGAACTTCTTCACACCTTTAACAAGGGAATATGCTTGTTTCTCGACATTATGATAATACAGTTCAACATCTTTTAAAGGGGAACTCATGAAGGAAAATGGGTGCTCGCTCCCTTCATCATCTTTCTGGGTCAGAATGTTGGTGTATAAATGATTTAAAGAAAAAAAATAGATGAAAAAAGGCTTCAAATAGCCTGGACTAACTAGCATGGGTGCTTCAACAATCGCTTGTTTAATTTCTACAAATTCCTGCTTTGCTTCAAGAGTCCACTCAATCTTAGCATCTTGTTTGAGCATGGCATTTGGTGGCTTGACAATCTAAGCAAAGCCTGTAATGAACTTTTGTACAAATTTAATCTTTCCAAAGAAATATTTGAGCCCTTTCTTGCTACTAGGGAGTCAATATTCAACAAGGATTGAATGCATTCTAGATCAATGGAAATTCCTCACTCTAAAATGATATTCCCAAGTAACCTCCCCTTAATAACCCCAAAGATACATTTCTTCAGATTAAGGGAAACTCCAAATTCTTAGCACCTTTGAAAGACCTTACATAGATCAAAGGCATGATCAATCCTTTTCTTTGAAAACACTGTCAAATCATCCATATAGATGAATATACACTTTTTGAAGAAATATTTGAAAGCAATGTCCATGGCCTGTTGAAAGGTTGCACCGATGTTAATGAGCCCAAAGGGCATTCATCTATAGGAAAAGGTTCCCCACTTAGTGGTGAATGATTTCTTATGGCGGTCCTCATACTGCACCATTACTTGATTGTACCTTGAATAGCCATCAAGGAAGGACATCATCTATGAACCATTAACAATTTGCAGCACCTCATCTAAGGAAGCACGGGGTAATTATCCTTTTCTGATGCTCAGTTCAAATTGTGGAAGTCCATGCACAACCTAATTTCACCATTCTTTTTCCTAACTGGAACCAAATTGGCTACCCATGTAGAGTGCTCGACTAGAAATATGACCCTTGTTGAAAGCAATTTATGCACATCTTTGAAAATGATTGGCTCCAAGAAGGCGTTGATGCAGCGTTGTTGCTGCTGAAAGGGTTTCACATCAGGTTTGAGAGGGATGGTATGAGTTATGATGGAGTTGTCATAGGTTTTCATATCTTCATAGCTCCATGCAACCACATCATGATATTTCTAGAGGGAATTAATAATCCCTTTCTTCTCTTCGATAGTGAACACTTTTCCAATAAAGACATTCTTGATTTCCTCATATGTCTCGAGCTTGTTGGTCTTGATCTCTAATCTGGTCTAAATCAAATATATGCTCTAGCTGAGCCATACCGCTAGGAATCATGTTGGTCTTCAAGTTGATAACTCCTTTTATGTCTAATTCAGCCTCTTCTGGATCATCTTCATCTATTATTTGGGTGGAAAAGACATCAAAGCTTGTGATGAACTCAAGAATATGTTTATATCATCGTTAAAGACTTGAAAGTGAGTGACATTAGCTAGAACAAATGGAGTGGATGTCAACTCAACTGTGAAGCATTTGAGACTGGAAATGGAAAGAGGCTATAGTGTGTTGGCTGCTTAAGCCAAGGCATCAACTATGTGATTCCTGATTATGTGGGATCAGCTGAATATTAAAAGCATCTAAACCTTCTAGAAGATCCCAAACTCTATGTTTGTAATTAGCAAGTCTTTGTTCATGGAAAGAATACAATTTCCTAATTTGTTTGACCATCAAATCAGAGTCACTGAAAAATTGCAAAATTTTGACATTCTTCTTAAAGGCCATAAGAAGACCATGCACTAAGGCTTCATACTCTGCAAGATTATTAGTGCAATAAATTGTAACCTGTGGGAAGCAAGAAAGGTATTACCCATTGGGTTGATAAGCTTGAATCCAACACCAGATCCTTGCTTGGAATTAGACCCATCAAATTGAAGTGTCCAAAACTTGGAAAGCTCCTTGATGTCGGGTCCAACTAGGCTATCATTCTCCTTTGGCTTGAAGGTTTCCTCCTCATCCTTTAGCAAATGCATCGATTCAACATGACTGACAACAAGTGGTTTCATTGGTGTCTCCTTTGGAAATTCTCTTGGAGGACCAGCTAATCTCTTGACATGTTCCACTACTATTTGGCATAGGCAACGGGCAACATTGTGAACCCTGCACCAATTCAGAAGCAAGAGATCCTAGAAATTCATTTGGGAACCCAAACTGAGTTGATCCTTCACACACTTATCCATGAATTCTTGGAAACCATTAAGTAGTCCCAAGTTATCATCTTCATTTGTCTTGTCATCTGACTCTACCAACACTTTTTTACTTTGAGGAATTTGAGTGAGGTTAGTTGGAGGGCTGCATTGCATCGAGAGTAATTCTATAGAAAATTCTTCATGGGGTTTGAATTCTTCTTGACAGGAAAAGGGGCAATAATTTCCCAATTTTGTCTCAACAAACAACACATCATTGGTGTTGTTGTACTCCATGATCGTGTACTTCATCTAAGGCTCACAGTCTATACAGTCTGGTTAGGCAGCCCTTTCCATGGCAACCACATATGAGAATGATCTATCATAGCATATCCATTCAATTTTTTGGTTAAGTCTCACCCAAGGATTAGTCCATAGGTATTGGGGATGTCTGCCACTTGAATATCAATGACTGTTTATATCCACAGATCCACAAAAATTTGCATTGGAATCTGATTCATCTCTCCCACAATATTGATCTTTGCTTTGTCCAACTGGGTCACTTTCCTCCTTGAAGGTGTGGGAGTAATCCCAAGAGCTTTGCATACTACAAGAGGCATGACATTAGCGGATGCTCCTAAATCGAGTAGGTAGTTGTGCAAATTCTTCCCGAATATCCAGATATTAGTGAGGAAAGGCAGAGTCTCAAAATTTCCTTGGAAGAGGCCCATGGGCATATCTATCTGAGCTACTTGAGCCTTGTTCTTATCACCAATTCTATCCTTAGTCTCCCTAGAGGACTAATCCTTGGAATTTTGTGTCCTATTTTGATTGGATTCTTTTGTGGGCTGCTTACCCATAGTCTATCCTAAGGGATTATCCTTTTGTTTCCCTATGATTTCCTGGATCACAGGTTCTTGACTAGGCTCTTCAAAGGTGACCCTTTTTGTTGATGTTTCCTGTATTGCTTTAGATGACGAGGTTCCATTAATTACCCTAAAGAAGGCATGCCTTACAACAGTAACCTTGAGTAACTCAAAGGTGGACAGACTAATTTTAACCGTTTTAAACTCCTCAGCAACATACTCACCCATTTGTTCAATTTAAAATTCAAAGGTTATACCTATGGCAAAGCTAGAGGGTTGAGCTTTCATTTGAATTGGCTAGCTTTGGGATTGGCCTTGAGCTTGATTTTGTGACTGACTATGGGGCTAATTCAATAACCTATCCTTACTGAGAAACTAAGTAGGTACATGGGGAGAACTAAGATTATTGCTAGTTGGATCCAGTGGGTTAGTGAAGTAATTAGGTGAGGTGGATGTAGTTAATGGCACCCCTATTTGCCTATTCCTTAAATAATATAGAGTGGGTATCTGATGGAATGTATGTACTTCATCCTCATGTAGCACTTCATCATCTAAAGTACCATTATCTACTGAATCAAATAGTTGAGCCAAGGTTTCACTATTACTTACCTCTTTAACTTCTTCAACCTTTACAGGGGTAGTTTCATCCTTGGGCATGTTACTTTCACTTCTCAAGAATGGAGCTTGGTTAACCATGAACACAAAGGAGTTGTCTAGCTTAAACAGGACTATGTCACAACATCTAGCATTTTTTATAGCATTCTAGACTTCAACTAGAATTTTTTTTGCAGTTGTAAGGAACTCGAGATAGTCCAACTCAAAGTGTCTGCTAGTCTTCTGAATCTGAAACCATCTAGAAAGAGATGCTTCAACAAGATATACACCACTATTTTTCTTTTCTATATTAGTAGATTGGTCCAACAGGGTAGGAACACTTTTTTTGTTAGGCCTTGTATTCCACATTTGATTTTGTCTCTGGGAATGCCTCCTTTCAAAGTTCTAATTAGAATTCTTTCCTCTATCGTAATTCTATCTAGAAGAGGTGCTCGCATGATGATCATCTATGTTATCTTGATTATCCCTATTGTCTCTGTTGAGATTGGCCTGGATACTCCATTGGGAAGCTTGCAATTGGTTGTTCTAATTTCTCAAGTGTGTCATCTCCATGGACATCTTCTTTATCATCTTTTTCAGCTCATCCAATCGATCCTTCTCTGTGTTGCTTGGTTGTGTCACTTGATTCTGCAAGAAAATTGGTAGATTAGCAGGTTGGTTCTACTATGCGGGAGGGAATTCTGGTGTCGGTAGGTATAGGGGCACTTGAGGCTATTATAGATACATATGTTGCTGCAGGGGAGCCTAATGGTAAGTCTGCTACTGCTAAACCTACAAGTAATGTTGCATGCAAGGTGTTTGATTCATGGGTTGCCCTGGGTGAGGAACTATAGGTAGGTGCAACACCTGGTTCATCACAGGTGTATATTGCTGGAGTGCCTGGTTGATCCCTTGAATCTGCATAAGATGACCAATTTTCCCCAAAGAAGGTAGCAG
>VDFB02128519.1:2531853-2576769 GCA_007258455.2 Sequoia sempervirens | reverse complement strand
AAAAATTACAGTTGATGGATGGATATTTTCATCTTGGAGACACTCAAACCCTTAAACTTGCTTGCATAGGAAATTTGAGGAAGAATAGAAAGAACTCTTACAAATAAGAATATTAAACCTTCAAAATGAATTGAAATGAGAGAAAAGTCTTTCCAACATTGAGTGAACTAACTTTCAGACCATCAAGAGCCTGTAATATTCTATACAAAGGTGAGAAAATCTAGAAAAACAAGAATTTTGTAGAGAAAAATATTTTTTTTCCTATTGATTCTTCAATTACTTTATCACCAACCCCCTCTCGAGCCTTTCAAAGGACTTTAAGTACATTCTCCAACAAAAAACTAACCAATAATGCCTCCAACTATCTTATTAAATCTCTAAGACTCTAAACTGCATTTTGACATTCTTAATGACTCCTCTAAACAACTCTTCCTCCCTAAACTCTTATGACCCCTAGAAATCACTCAAGTGGCTTTGAAAAGCCTTCTTACATTGTCAAAGCTATAGCCTTGCATAATCACATACAAATATAAGAAATTTTCCCTCAAAGGCTTACAAGACAACCTTGATGCAAGATGGCAATTTTTTACACATTATCTCCACAAAACCTAAAATCTCACCTAAGAACATAACTATTGGTCTTGCTTAGACCTTATTAGAGACAAAGTACCTCATAACACTAACTCTTACCAATTGACTACCCTATTTTCTTTCAAATGATCACAAATTAAGGGTGAGGTGTAGGTTCTCCTGCACCATACACCCCCCCTAGAAAAACATTCATGCCCCATGAATTGAGGCAGGTACTAGCACCTCCATGTTGTAAGAAGACTCCTTTGATATTTAGGCCACTACCACTGACAAATGCCTTATGCTCCATACTGGCTTATACCTATATTTTTCCTTGCACCTATGGTTTGTGCTATCATTGGTGCATTAGGACCTATCAAATGCCTCTTACCTACTATCATCTATCTCTCTTTATCCTCCAAACCATATCCATCAATCACCATGAATTTGTGCTGCTCTCCATTCTTTATTCTCTATCCATCAGTCCTCACAATTGTCATTACACCTCTGTCAGACTTAACAAGTACTATACTCATACCTTGAGACTCTGTCAGACCTGTACCTCTTGTACCCAATGTCTTGGTATTGCTATAGACCTATTTCTTCCCTTTCACTGGATCTACTCCACCCTGATACATGAATTCAGGCCTCAGACTTACTGCCCTTGTTTGTATAGTCCTCTTCATGACTGAGTTATCAAACTTTAGAGACACTGCAAGATTTGATTGCCTTTCCTTTCCAAAAATTAGAATAGGGCAGACCATTGTCCCAATTAGAATCTTCTCCATTTTCTTAATCTCTCTTTGTTGCGATATAAACAATTTATCACCTTCCTTGCTCATATTATCCTTTCCCATAACCTTCACATCAATTTTATTTTCCTCTAGAGCACCATCCTCCTCAGATTGATTAGATTCACTATCATTCAACACCATTGTCTTAGCAATAGGTATAGGTGTTTTCCTTGATGCCTCAACACCATAACGTTGTTCCACATTAGAAAATAGATTGTTCTTACTATCCTTAGGCTTGAGTGGCTCTTTTTTTCCAAAAATTACCACCTTAGACTTGCCTTTTTCCTTCTCTTTTCCCTGCAAAGGAGTTAACTTGAAACTTTTAGCATCCTTCCAAATGGTGTAGGTGTTTTCCCAACCATCATACATAGACTTCCTATCAAATTTCCATGGCCTCCCCAAGAGCAGATGGAAATATTCCATTGGTAAAATATCACATATGACTCTATCCTTGTACTCCCCAATCTGGAAATCCGCATAGGCTTGCACATTTACTATTAGAATTTGGCTATCATTGACCCAAGAAACTTTATAGGGTGCCACATGAGGAATCCTCTCTACATTGAACTTATCCACCATCTCCCTAGACACTATATTATCCTAAGAACTAGAATTAATTACAACTTGACACACCTTACCTTTGCTTTTGCATGTTGTTCTAAAGAGAATCCTTCTTTGGCTCAAATCTTCTTCCTTTTGTCCTTGCAACAAGGTCCTTCTTACCATGAGTGCCTCTCCTATTTCTAGATCTATAGGTCTGCTTGGTGAACTCACACTCTCTTCTTCATCTCCTTGCACATATTGAACTCTTTTATCACCTTTCTTTTCCCTCCCACTTGCTACAACACTAAACCTTTCAGGACACTTGAATGATGGGTGTCCAGACTCATTACACCTATAACATCTTCCTAAAAATTCACCATAATCTCTTCTTTGTCTAAAGCTGGTTCTTCCTCCTCTCCACCCTCCTCTTGCTTCAGGAACTTGTTCCTTGTTATTCTTAGCATCTTCATGATCTTCCTTAGGTTTCCTTGATGTTGAACTTGTACCTATACCCCTAGATGTACTGCCTCTTCCTCTTGTCTTCTCTTCTATTTTTCTTCAATCTTAATAGCCATTTGGAAACAATCATTCATTGTTTTTGGTGTCAACACACTAACCTCATCTTGAATGTTGTATCTCAGCCCATTGATGTACCTAACCCATTGTTATTCTTCATCCTCATCACACTTGGATCTTATACTTAACCTATAAAATTATTCAGTATAGGTTTGCACATCTAAATCTTTTTGTCTTAGATTTTGAAGCCTCTTAAGTAACTAAACATTATAGTCTTTAGGAAGAAATTTACCTTTAATCTTCTCCTTCATTCTTTCCCAAGATGTAATATTTCTTTTCCCTTGATTTTTCCTTTCTTCTTGCACAAAATTCCACCATACCAAGGCATGTCCCTTCATTCTTGTCTTGGCCTTCTTCACCTTGTGTGATTCAGCAACATCTTCACTATCAAAGTAACTTTCTAGAGCCTCTATCCAATCCAAAAGCTCCTCACTATCAAGTTTTCCTCCATACATAGGCACATCTATCTTTCCATGTCCTTCCTTCTTTACAACCTTCAAGAGTTTTGTTGTCCTTGCATCTTCTGTATCCAATTCCTCTTCTTCACAAGAGGTCTTTTCCTCCTCATAATAACTTTCATTCAAAAGGCGTCTACCTTTAGACTTGATCATGGCCATATCCCACTTCAAAGCTGCTATATCTTTGTCATGGGTATCAATATTCCTTACAACAGGGTTCCCTTTAGGAGGAATTTTCACAATCCTTTCTTCACCCACCCTCAAAACCAAATCAAACACCAACACAAGATCTACAATTGTGCTCTGATACCACTATGATGCAAACCTAGAAGGCTCAACTCAAACAATCTGATAACTTGACTCTAAAATGCATCTAGCAAGATTAAGATGTCCTCTTTCAACAATCCAAAAAACCCACAAATCTTTACAATCAACAAAAGTTAAGTTTCACACATTCACCCCTTGAAATCTAGTAGCACAGGGAACTCAGTTTTCTTCCAATAACTCAAATGGTTTCCAAAACACTTGGCTAACACTTGATGGATTCAAAAACCCATTTGAATGTTACAACACATATCACAAACTCTCCCACAAGTCCTTTGGACCAATACAGACTTCCAATACACATACCCTTGAAAAGGCTTCAAATTAGCCCAATTTTGCAAAGAGGCCCATCCAAGATTTCATTCCCAAACCAATACAACCTAAAAAAGTCTTCATTTATACTTCCAAAAAGAGGATTCTCCAGTTATTAGGACCCCAAGGGCTTATTTTGATTCCCTACACAAAAACCCTCTTTGTAACCTAGAAACCTAGAGTTTTAGAGCACCTTTTAATGAAAATACATATTATTGACCCCGTGAATCCACACCAACTGCTCAAAAATATTAAGTTAGACCCCTTCAAGCTTCAGAAAGTCTCACATGCATTTTAGAAATGCTTCTCATGCCTCTTATAGGTATGGTCCTTCAAATTTCCATGGAAACTACACAAACGTTTCCCTCAAACTCTACCACACACCCTCAAAAACTCAATCCCTACACACTAGACCTTGTAAACACATCAAAGACACCTAATAGGTTCCATCCATTGAGTCATAGAAGAATTATAGTGGGTGGATGGATATTTTCATCTCAGAGACACTCAAACCCTTAAACTTGCTTGCACAGGAAGTTTGAGGAAAACTAGAAAGAACTCTTACAAATAAGAATATTAAAACTTAAAAATGACTTCAAACAAGATAAAACTCCTATCAGCATCGAGTGAAGTGACTTTTAGACCATCAAGATCCCGTACTAGTTTGTACAGAGGTGAGAAAATCTAGAAAAAACATGAATTTTGCAAAGAAAAACATATTTTTTCCTATTGATTCTTCAATTACAATATCACCAACCCCCTCTCAAGCCTTTCAAAGGCCTTTAAATACATTCTCCAATAGAAAAATAACCAATAATGCCTCCAACTATCTTATTAAATCTCTAAGACTCTAAACTGCATTTTGACATTCTTAATGACTCCTTTAAACAACTCTTCCTCCCTAAACTCTTATAACCCCTAAAAATCACTCAAGTGGATTTGAAAAGCCTTATTACATTGTCAAAGCTCTTACCTTGCATATTCACATACAAATCTAAGAAATTTTCCCTCAAAGGCTTATAAGACAACCTTGATGCAAGATGGCAATTTTTTACACATTATGTCCACAAAACCTAAAAACTCACATAAGGACATGACTATTGGTCTTTTTTAGACCTTATCAGACACAAAGTACCTCAAAACACTAACGCTTACCAATTGACTACCCTATTTTCTTTCAAATGATCACAAATTGAGGGTGAGGTGTAGGTGCTCCTTCACCATTGATGAGCTTCTTGCATCCAGTGGGGTTTGCATCCCACATTTCCTTGCAATCTTTGATGGTAGGGATATCCATTTCTCTAAAGGTGGGGATGTGGAAGGTCTTGGTTATTGCCTTGGGAGACATGTCAGCCAGAATATTCCCATCTCTATCTACTATTGTCTGAGTCTTAGGTTGGTATGCTTGTCTACAAGCCATGACTAGTTCAGGAGCAATAAGAGTAGGAGGGAAGCCTATTGCCTTGGAAATTCTACTTCCTCTAATTAGTTTTGTAGTGTTTGATGTCAGGTTGACTCTAACCCTTTGTTTAAACTCTTCAATATTGATGTGCCCAATATTGGTATATGTGATCTCCTTCCAGTCGGGGATGAATTTTGAATGCAATGGATCCCCTTGCAATTGATATTTCATTTGATCATTTTCTTCTTTCCCATGAGGAGCTCTGTCAATTTTCTTTCCTTTGTCTTTTTTTGTGACTTCCCCTAAGGGTCCTACACCTGATTCCATATATCCTACAAATAAAGGCATGATGAGCATAATCAAGCATGAAGACACCAACGTTAGCCAGAATTCCTATCAATGAAGTCAAATTAGATAACACATCATTTAGGAAATCAAAAATTTAATCCAGAATGTCGTTAGCATCTTAATGAAGGGAGTTTAGACAATTTGGGCCCTAGGGGCCAAACTTCTCTAGTAGGAATGTTGTTTTGAAGGTTGAACAGGTTAAGGAAATCCACATGGTTTCTCCAAACTTTAGATTTGGATGATTTGAAAGGTCCATGTAGGAGAGGGTTCAATCTTAGAAAGTGGGTCGAGATTGATTTTTAGATTGGAGGTCATTTGGATCATCATTGGGGCACTTGGAGCTATGAGGGAAAGTCATCTAAGGTTTGTCGTTTGGAATGGCTATGATGAAACAAAGTTCTAGGGTGGATTTATGAGGTTCGGGACCAGTGAGTCTGAAGGAAAGATGGCATAAATCCTTAGTCATTTAAGTGTTTCTATTGAATGGGTCAGGAAGCCATTCAAGGATAGCCATTTGAAAATGGAGTGCATTGAGCAGAAGTATGGTGGGAGTGACCAGGCGGACCCAATCCAACATGGCATTTGGAGTAATGGGCTCTAAAGGGTGGAAGGAAATGTTCATTTTTCCCTTTGGTAACAGCTAAAATGGGATGGAGTCCCGATACCAAAAATTTGATGAAGCGGGTCCGATGAAGGTGAAGGCACTTAGGTTTCATTGTTTGTTGTTGAAGTGGCAAAGGGACACTCGGGACCCAAAGGGTAGAAGTAGGTCACCTGATGGCCATTTGTAAATGATGAAGTTGTAACAGAGGTCTATAAAGAAAACTCCAAGTACCGGGACCCGAGGAATACCAAGGATGCATCGTTTTGTTCTTTAAACTCAGACAAAGAATTGCAGAGTAGGTCTAAAGGCTCAGATAGATGGGGCCATTATGCCATTTGAAACAATGAAAGATATATGGTATCTTGGGGATGAAACTTCGTGGGAGCGTGCCTGGGAATTATGCTCAGAGGTAGTTGATTCAATTTTTCTATGTTTTAACAATGAACCGTCAAAGGAGATCTAGGGTCGTGGGCCCGAGGAGACATCTCACCGTTTCAAAGTTATTTAATTTTGAAGTTTTACTAATGGAAATGGGGAGGCTCAGGTATGAAGGGCTTGGGTGATCTGTAGGAAGAATAGCACTGGGGTATGGAAGTTCCGAATTCAATTTCATGATGATTCAACATTTTTCTCAAGATTTCATCACATGGTTTTTTTAGGCCTAATCCTTCTCTATCAAATGAATGCATTTTAGCTTTATTTTTTCCATAAATTTAAAGTGAAATCACCAAAAAAAAAAATGTGAGAGGGCAGATGGAAAACCTACCTCAAGAACCTAGTGAAAAGTGTTGCTAAATCTGTGAGGAATCGACAGATGGAGGTAGCGCGAGTGAGGGTGGTGGGAAATGAAGGCACTAGACTTCTTTGAACTTGCTCTAAACTCTTCTAGCCAACCTAAAATGTTAAAATGATAGGTTGGACCAAATATTTATACCCCTAAGTGCATTTAATGCACCCTCATAAATGCTTGTACCATCGACTAAGAGTTGGTAAGTTCAAATTTTGAGATGACAGCAGGAGGTTTGGAACTCAGAGGCTAGAAGGACGCAATCCAACAACCCCTTCAAATGTCAAACTGGAAAAGCACCGGAAAGAGGAGGCATAGGGTTAGGTGAGTAGAATTTGAATGAAGGATGGCCATTCGGGAAGGGAAAACTAACAATGGAGTCTCGAGCTGAGAAGTCCAGTGGACCGGGCCTGGCATAAGCAAAAGTTAGTTAGTTTGCAATGTAAGTCATGAGGTCAGCAGTCGAGGAGTCAGGTCCTAGGGCACAAGAAGGTAAAAGCCTTCAACCTTTTTGAAACAATGAATATGCAACAAAAATCCAGTGAGGGAAACCTGCCATGATAGACCCGGAAGGCCCCAAGGCCGCCGATAGAGGAAAACTATCAGTGGAGCTCCATGAGGACTTAGGACATAGCAAATTTGGAGGGGATGAAACATGTTCAATTTTAGATAAGAATTTGGAGACACACTGACCAACTAAGACACCAAAATGGTGGCACGTAAAATGAGGGAATGGAAAAATGACCCAACAAGGTGAAAGGAAAAGAGGGTCCCCATTTTGAATGGGGCGTGTGTGCTGGGGGAACAACAAATGGAAACTCTGCTAGGAAATTCTCCCAAGTGTTCTAAGGATAAGTATTCATTCAGGATCCAAAATCTTTGGTTTCATAGACCAGGGGCCAACTTCCAAGAGTGAACTGGGATAACAAGGTCCTTAGTTGGGTCAATCTATGAAACATCTCAGAAGTGTGTGTGTAGTGAATTTAGTCCTTCCCTCAGGAACTGTGACTAGGAATGGCTAATCAAACGAAGCAAGCTACTTCAATTTTCCAACACCAAAAGTAACTTGGACATTGCCCCGCTACCAATCAAGCATCCATAGCCCAGGCGGAGTTGTCATTGTGACCCCATGAATATTGCTCTACTAGTAGCCAGGCGTCCATAGACCCGGTAGAGTTATTCAAACACCCATATGGTTTCCTAATTTTCGAATTTTCTTCTCTTCCTTTCTTTTGATATTTATTTTTGCACTTTGCATTTTACTCAATCGTGTAAGCATTGAAGCCTACAATGGGTTTGAGAGTCACAATGGTCACTGGAGAGGACTTAAGATTTTTCACTCACCAAGTTATCATAGCAGCCATTATACAACCCTTTGGAAATAATTAACGTGTGTTTTGGTGCAAGATTTGAGATGAATGTAAAAGGATTCAACCAAGGATCAAGTTCTAAGGTGAAGTTCAAAAGACAAAGTCATTCCCGCGTAGCTATCAAGGACCAATAATCAAGAATGAATGTTTAGCAAAAGAATACTAAGGATGGATAGCAAAGTGAACCATTCATTGAACAAGCATGACCACCACATCAAGAATGAAGAAACCCTTACCATTTGAAGAAAAACAACCAAGAGACAGGAAAAATGAAACAATGCAAAACAACAAAATGCAAGCAAAGAAAAAGGAAACCTAACTAACCTATGTACAAGTATTTACAAAAATAGCTCTACACGAGCTTAGACTTGGAAGTAATGCTTCAAATGTTGTCTATTGATAGGAAATGGGATATCTTCACCAGTAACGGATTTTAAATAGAATGCATTGTCTCCTATAATTTCAACTATTTGAAAGGGGCCAAGCCAAAACTTGTCAAAAAATTTTTGTCCCCCTTTCTTTTTGTGGGTCTTGTCCCAACACAGGACTAGATTAGAAATTATAAACACCCTAGTGTTTGGTGAAGTTTTCTAGTGCAGGGTCTCGTACCTCTTCTAAGTGCAAAAGCTCAGATAACTGAGCTTCTCTACAGTCTCCCCCTTCATAAAAATTATTGATAAACTAGAGAGTGGGGATTTTCAGGTGGATTGAAAAGACAGGTTCTAAGTTGTAAACTAAATGAAATGGGGAATCTCAAAGTGAAGCCTTGTGACAAGTGCAATCTTCCCAAAGGGAAAAATAGAGCTAGGTATGCTAGTCCTTGGGATAACTATCTAGCAATTTCTTGATCATGGTTATCAAATTCTTATTCGTGGATTTAGCAAGGCCATTTCCTTGAGGGTAGTAATTAGATGAAAACTTAAGGGCTATCCCATAATCAAAATCCTAGCTAGCAAATTTCAATGAAGGAAATGTGGGTCCATTATCACACACCAATGCATAAGGGCAACCAAAGTGATTTAAAATAAAACTTTTCAAAAAATTAGTGACTACCTCAGTTTTGCATTGCCTACATGCGATTGCTTCTATCCATCTAGTGCAATAATTAGTAGTTGTAAGAATTTACCTGTGTCTTGCAGATGATAAAGTACTTACCAGACCAATGAAATTAAGACCCCATTATGCAAACGGTCTCACCTCCACAACCGGTTATAGTGGGACAACATTCCTCTCCTTAGTGGATGTGGTTTGGCATATATGACAAGAGCGAACATGGCTATGTGCATCCTTGAAGATGGTCAACCAATAATATCTTGCTCTTAATATCTAATGTGTGTTGGAAGGTCTAGATCCATGACCAATATCGAACTTTTCATGGAACTCCCTTAGGACTCAATCTGCTTCTTCTTTTCCAAGGCACCTCAAGTAGACACCTTCATGATTCTTTTTATATAAGATGGACCCTTGTAGCATGTAACTACTTCTTTTCAGGTGAAGTGCACACTTCTAAACTCCTTGTAGTTAGGGTGGACACTTATGATTTAGTAGATAATAAACAACATCCTTATACCACTCCCATAGAGAAATATCTTTAAGCTGGTATTGTTGCACCATGAGCTCTAGCCCTACATTGGCTGCTGCTTTAACAATTATTTGAGTAAGTTCTTGTCCTATCACCAACTTCATTGGCTAGATTTCCATGTTATATTCCTGTAGCACTATGACCCACTTTTCTCTTCATTCGGCTAGTTCATTCTGCATAATCAATCTCTTCATGGCCAGGTCAAGGACTATGGTGAACACTTTATTACGTAAGATGTAATGCATGAACTTCTTCACACCTTTAACAAGGGAATATGCTTGTTTCTCGACATTATGATAATACAGTTCAACATCTTTTAAAGGGGAACTCATGAAGGAAAATGGGTGCTCGCTCCCTTCATCATCTTTCTGGGTCAGAATGTTGGTGTATAAATGATTTAAAGAAAAAAAATAGATGAAAAAAGGCTTCAAATAGCCTGGACTAACTAGCATGGGTGCTTCAACAATCGCTTGTTTAATTTCTACAAATTCCTGCTTTGCTTCAAGAGTCCACTCAATCTTAGCATCTTGTTTGAGCATGGCATTTGGTGGCTTGACAATCTAAGCAAAGCCTGTAATGAACTTTTGTACAAATTTAATCTTTCCAAAGAAATATTTGAGCCCTTTCTTGCTACTAGGGAGTCAATATTCAACAAGGATTGAATGCATTCTAGATCAATGGAAATTCCTCACTCTAAAATGATATTCCCAAGTAACCTCCCCTTAATAACCCCAAAGATACATTTCTTCAGATTAAGGGAAACTCCAAATTCTTAGCACCTTTGAAAGACCTTACATAGATCAAAGGCATGATCAATCCTTTTCTTTGAAAACACTGTCAAATCATCCATATAGATGAATATACACTTTTTGAAGAAATATTTGAAAGCAATGTCCATGGCCTGTTGAAAGGTTGCACCGATGTTAATGAGCCCAAAGGGCATTCATCTATAGGAAAAGGTTCCCCACTTAGTGGTGAATGATTTCTTATGGCGGTCCTCATACTGCACCATTACTTGATTGTACCTTGAATAGCCATCAAGGAAGGACATCATCTATGAACCATTAACAATTTGCAGCACCTCATCTAAGGAAGCACGGGGTAATTATCCTTTTCTGATGCTCAGTTCAAATTGTGGAAGTCCATGCACAACCTAATTTCACCATTCTTTTTCCTAACTGGAACCAAATTGGCTACCCATGTAGAGTGCTCGACTAGAAATATGACCCTTGTTGAAAGCAATTTATGCACATCTTTGAAAATGATTGGCTCCAAGAAGGCGTTGATGCAGCGTTGTTGCTGCTGAAAGGGTTTCACATCAGGTTTGAGAGGGATGGTATGAGTTATGATGGAGTTGTCATAGGTTTTCATATCTTCATAGCTCCATGCAACCACATCATGATATTTCTAGAGGGAATTAATAATCCCTTTCTTCTCTTCGATAGTGAACACTTTTCCAATAAAGACATTCTTGATTTCCTCATATGTCTCGAGCTTGTTGGTCTTGATCTCTAATCTGGTCTAAATCAAATATATGCTCTAGCTGAGCCATACCGCTAGGAATCATGTTGGTCTTCAAGTTGATAACTCCTTTTATGTCTAATTCAGCCTCTTCTGGATCATCTTCATCTATTATTTGGGTGGAAAAGACATCAAAGCTTGTGATGAACTCAAGAATATGTTTATATCATCGTTAAAGACTTGAAAGTGAGTGACATTAGCTAGAACAAATGGAGTGGATGTCAACTCAACTGTGAAGCATTTGAGACTGGAAATGGAAAGAGGCTATAGTGTGTTGGCTGCTTAAGCCAAGGCATCAACTATGTGATTCCTGATTATGTGGGATCAGCTGAATATTAAAAGCATCTAAACCTTCTAGAAGATCCCAAACTCTATGTTTGTAATTAGCAAGTCTTTGTTCATGGAAAGAATACAATTTCCTAATTTGTTTGACCATCAAATCAGAGTCACTGAAAAATTGCAAAATTTTGACATTCTTCTTAAAGGCCATAAGAAGACCATGCACTAAGGCTTCATACTCTGCAAGATTATTAGTGCAATAAATTGTAACCTGTGGGAAGCAAGAAAGGTATTACCCATTGGGTTGATAAGCTTGAATCCAACACCAGATCCTTGCTTGGAATTAGACCCATCAAATTGAAGTGTCCAAAACTTGGAAAGCTCCTTGATGTCGGGTCCAACTAGGCTATCATTCTCCTTTGGCTTGAAGGTTTCCTCCTCATCCTTTAGCAAATGCATCGATTCAACATGACTGACAACAAGTGGTTTCATTGGTGTCTCCTTTGGAAATTCTCTTGGAGGACCAGCTAATCTCTTGACATGTTCCACTACTATTTGGCATAGGCAACGGGCAACATTGTGAACCCTGCACCAATTCAGAAGCAAGAGATCCTAGAAATTCATTTGGGAACCCAAACTGAGTTGATCCTTCACACACTTATCCATGAATTCTTGGAAACCATTAAGTAGTCCCAAGTTATCATCTTCATTTGTCTTGTCATCTGACTCTACCAACACTTTTTTACTTTGAGGAATTTGAGTGAGGTTAGTTGGAGGGCTGCATTGCATCGAGAGTAATTCTATAGAAAATTCTTCATGGGGTTTGAATTCTTCTTGACAGGAAAAGGGGCAATAATTTCCCAATTTTGTCTCAACAAACAACACATCATTGGTGTTGTTGTACTCCATGATCGTGTACTTCATCTAAGGCTCACAGTCTATACAGTCTGGTTAGGCAGCCCTTTCCATGGCAACCACATATGAGAATGATCTATCATAGCATATCCATTCAATTTTTTGGTTAAGTCTCACCCAAGGATTAGTCCATAGGTATTGGGGATGTCTGCCACTTGAATATCAATGACTGTTTATATCCACAGATCCACAAAAATTTGCATTGGAATCTGATTCATCTCTCCCACAATATTGATCTTTGCTTTGTCCAACTGGGTCACTTTCCTCCTTGAAGGTGTGGGAGTAATCCCAAGAGCTTTGCATACTACAAGAGGCATGACATTAGCGGATGCTCCTAAATCGAGTAGGTAGTTGTGCAAATTCTTCCCGAATATCCAGATATTAGTGAGGAAAGGCAGAGTCTCAAAATTTCCTTGGAAGAGGCCCATGGGCATATCTATCTGAGCTACTTGAGCCTTGTTCTTATCACCAATTCTATCCTTAGTCTCCCTAGAGGACTAATCCTTGGAATTTTGTGTCCTATTTTGATTGGATTCTTTTGTGGGCTGCTTACCCATAGTCTATCCTAAGGGATTATCCTTTTGTTTCCCTATGATTTCCTGGATCACAGGTTCTTGACTAGGCTCTTCAAAGGTGACCCTTTTTGTTGATGTTTCCTGTATTGCTTTAGATGACGAGGTTCCATTAATTACCCTAAAGAAGGCATGCCTTACAACAGTAACCTTGAGTAACTCAAAGGTGGACAGACTAATTTTAACCGTTTTAAACTCCTCAGCAACATACTCACCCATTTGTTCAATTTAAAATTCAAAGGTTATACCTATGGCAAAGCTAGAGGGTTGAGCTTTCATTTGAATTGGCTAGCTTTGGGATTGGCCTTGAGCTTGATTTTGTGACTGACTATGGGGCTAATTCAATAACCTATCCTTACTGAGAAACTAAGTAGGTACATGGGGAGAACTAAGATTATTGCTAGTTGGATCCAGTGGGTTAGTGAAGTAATTAGGTGAGGTGGATGTAGTTAATGGCACCCCTATTTGCCTATTCCTTAAATAATATAGAGTGGGTATCTGATGGAATGTATGTACTTCATCCTCATGTAGCACTTCATCATCTAAAGTACCATTATCTACTGAATCAAATAGTTGAGCCAAGGTTTCACTATTACTTACCTCTTTAACTTCTTCAACCTTTACAGGGGTAGTTTCATCCTTGGGCATGTTACTTTCACTTCTCAAGAATGGAGCTTGGTTAACCATGAACACAAAGGAGTTGTCTAGCTTAAACAGGACTATGTCACAACATCTAGCATTTTTTATAGCATTCTAGACTTCAACTAGAATTTTTTTTGCAGTTGTAAGGAACTCGAGATAGTCCAACTCAAAGTGTCTGCTAGTCTTCTGAATCTGAAACCATCTAGAAAGAGATGCTTCAACAAGATATACACCACTATTTTTCTTTTCTATATTAGTAGATTGGTCCAACAGGGTAGGAACACTTTTTTTGTTAGGCCTTGTATTCCACATTTGATTTTGTCTCTGGGAATGCCTCCTTTCAAAGTTCTAATTAGAATTCTTTCCTCTATCGTAATTCTATCTAGAAGAGGTGCTCGCATGATGATCATCTATGTTATCTTGATTATCCCTATTGTCTCTGTTGAGATTGGCCTGGATACTCCATTGGGAAGCTTGCAATTGGTTGTTCTAATTTCTCAAGTGTGTCATCTCCATGGACATCTTCTTTATCATCTTTTTCAGCTCATCCAATCGATCCTTCTCTGTGTTGCTTGGTTGTGTCACTTGATTCTGCAAGAAAATTGGTAGATTAGCAGGTTGGTTCTACTATGCGGGAGGGAATTCTGGTGTCGGTAGGTATAGGGGCACTTGAGGCTATTATAGATACATATGTTGCTGCAGGGGAGCCTAATGGTAAGTCTGCTACTGCTAAACCTACAAGTAATGTTGCATGCAAGGTGTTTGATTCATGGGTTGCCCTGGGTGAGGAACTATAGGTAGGTGCAACACCTGGTTCATCACAGGTGTATATTGCTGGAGTGCCTGGTTGATCCCTTGAATCTGCATAAGATGACCAATTTTCCCCAAAGAAGGTAGCAGGCTAGAAATATTTTGTCCCAAGTTTGTACTAGCCTTAACAGCTTCAGCATAAGCGTCTACTAGTCTAGTAGGTGGTTGATTCATCCTTTTCATGAATGTTGCGATGAGATTGTCAAGGGAATTATAGTAGATGGGAAGAACAACAACATCATTAAGCACATAAGGAGCTTGCAACCTCATGTATTCCTAGTGGAATCGATCATTGAAGGAACTTATTGGCTTATTAACTTCTCTACGAATAGCCATAAATTGTTGGTATAGCTCTGAAGGGCTGATGGTAATCTTATATTTATGTAGAAAAGCTATCACTAATAAATTCCAAGATGTGATGGATCTCCTTAGCAAGTTGATGTACTAGTAGAAGGCTTCTTCCCCCAAGGAGTAATGGAAAATTCAGCATGATACATCTTCCTTATCAATCTGCATATCCTTCAATGTCACTTGGAAGATCTTGATATCTTCTTCAGTTGTCCTTTGTAGATCTTGCAAATTAAACTTTGAAAAAAATACCTTTGGGTTCTTTGGAATATCATGGTAAGCATTGAAGTGTAACGAAGAGAGGTTATTCTTGAGCCAAGCCATGATGGGAGGTAGAGGTGGTGCTTGTTGTTGAGGAACAATAACCTAGGGCTGCACAGGGGTAGTGGTTGTTTGGACTATAGTTTGGACTTGAAGGGAAAGGAGAGTGGTTGCTCCTTGGCTGTGGGAAGAATGAGGCCCGAAGGTAGTTTGGAGTGGCTAGGCAGATGATGGATGAAAAGTGAAGGAAGGTGAAGGTGCAAGGGAAGTGGAAGAGATGGAGAAAGAGGAAGAGGCAAAATCCCCTCCCTTAGTTTTTCCCTTGAGGGGGGCTACAACTCTTGAAGTTCTCCTTTATTTGGTGTTGATCGTAGGATTCTCTAAAACCTTTCGAGGGAGAATGATCTAATTAGATCTAGCTTAGCCTGGCCCTCCTTCTAGCACCAGTTCTATTGGTGGGTGTTTTTGCACACTTTCTCAACACATACAGTACGTAGGTGAACTACCTCTCTTGAAAGGAGACTTCCAACAACAAGTTGTTGAAAATCACCCCAAGGTCTCTTGGGTGTCAATTCATGACTTGCATGGAATTCCTCAGTTGATAATTGGTCTGATTGTGTTGGTAATCATATGGTAGAATTACAAAGCTGGATAGAATGAAGTGGATCTTGAGAATTGAAGTTTATGAGATGGAAGTTGATGTGCACTTTGTTGCAGGTTTAAACAACAATTTGAAACTCTAATGTTTTCTTAATTTTTGGCTTTACAATGTCTAATTAACCTTAGCATAGGCTACTTCTAAAAAAATGGAAAAAGGGCAGGGAGGGGAAGAGGTTCGTAGATCTGAAACTAACCATGAATAGTGATCATGGAGGTTTCTACTACGAACAACTTCCTTCAAATATGATTTCACTTAACCAAGAAATCTACAGTATCATGAAATCTATGCTATCTTCTAAGGTCTGCAAATATTTTACCATTCATCCACCATATACATGCATGAACAAAGATAAATGTTTAAGGAAACTTTGAATTTAAGTCCAAGCTAACTTTACGCAGCCATTTACTAGCAGCAAATAGCAAAGAGTATGGAGTAGAAAGGCATCTACACAACATAAATCTTCACAAACACAGTACAACATTAATAAATCTATCAAAGCAGTCTAAAACTAACTAGAACAATAATGTAAATCTAACTATATCTATTAACTACTGGAGATGAATAATGAAATATGCAAAGAAACTCAAAAATCCACCAAAGTCAATGTATTTCTATTAAAATTTCTGCAACATGTCATTACAACAACTCAACTCTCTCTTGAAAATGAAAGGAGACCCCCTATTTATAGTATCCAAAAGGTAGAATGAATGGCCAAGATTATTGTTCATAATGTGACAAAGATTCATTACAAATTAGGGTTCCACCTACCCCACAATATATTACATTTTAAAATACAACTTTTTCCTTATCCCTATTTTGTCTTTTAGTGGAAGCACTATAGCATTTTGTAGTTTAGCCAATTACCTTTTGTTGCAGCTACTCTATCAAGAAATCTTCACCAATAATAGGGTTTACCCCTTTCTTCTTCAAAGAAACATACTCCATGAAATTTAGAATTAACGGTTGGAGCTTATCAACATCTATGATTTTGGATCGCAACACTTGGTAACTCCATGCTTTGGATTGGTCGGTGAGCTTTTCCTAATCTTTTTCATACTTAGCAGTGTGGTCTCAGAACAGTTCTAACTGGGTGAGGGATCGAGAAATAAAGCTTATGAAATTAGTGGTGACCTCATCTGACATCTCGTCCTCAATCTTCTTCTGGAAGTGGGGCTTTATCTTCTCTGAATCCATTTGTACAGTAGGCATATCATACACTGTCATTAGCTTCAAGTATTGGAATCAATCGACTCTAATTTTCTTATCCCACTCAATCTCTAGATCTAGATTTTCGAGCACCTACTCTAACCTTTCCTTTTAGTTCATGAATTCTTGCTTCCACACATCCACTAGCTAGTGGCCATCCCTCTTAAATGCAAGCTCTTTTTCCCAAGTTATGCTTGAAAGTTTGAGAATAGCCTCAATCTTTGGGTAAGTGGAGTCGTATCTCCTTTGGAAGTCAATGCAAAGTTTCCTTGTACCCTCAAGAGACTGTTGTAGATCCAAGAACTTGTTTGTTTTCCTAATAGCGTGACTGATGCCCATGTTCCCTACATACAAGACCTACTGGAACCAACTCTCTGTGGTCTTATCCAAGTTCTTCCTCTTTTCGAGCTTGTCTATTTTTTCTTTTGACAACAATTGCGGTGGGGCCAAAGATGTGGTAGGAGTTTCCTTCTGTTGAAGACCATTATTGGATGTAAGCTTTCAGATTAGCTACCTATGCCTTGAGCTCTTCTTTTGAGATCTTGTCTTGTTGTATCAAATGCACCACTGTGGCAACAGACTTCTGGAGGTACTCCACTTTCTACTCTTTGGTAGTTGTTCCTAAATCAATAGTGGAGATATTATAGCTTATCCCCTCTTTACCCACCATTGGTGTAGCTACTTGCATAGTCCTTGATCCATAAGTTTCCATTGTCACCTTGGATCTGACTTTGGGTTTCTTTTCTTTCCTAGTGTTGATTTGTGCTCAGGCTAAGATAGCCTCCAGTCTCACTTTTGGATCACTTGGTGTAGAAGCCTTCTTCTCAATCTAATTTTCCAGCCATTCGATCATCTAAGTCATTCCTTTGGGTGACTCATGTCCACCCTCTTCTTCATTCCTTCATACTTCAACTTCCTTGTCCTTGGAATTTTTCATATCCACTCTAGTGTCTTCTCCTTCTTCTTCATCAGAGTCTTGGAGGAATACCAGATGTTTGATTAGGGACTTGGTGGGTAGGGATTCCTTGGGGCTTTCTACCCTCTTAGACTCCTCTTCTTCCTTTTCTTCATCATGTTCATCTTCATGCCCATGCTCCTCGGGTTGCTCCATTTCAAGGCTCTTATTAGCATGGATCTCCTTTTCAGGTTGATCTTCTTCTTTATCCTTTTCTTCTTCACGTGGAGGTGACAAATATTCATGTTCTTCCTTTTCCTATTCTTCCTACCCTCTTGAAGGAGGTACCTCTTCATGATGTGTAAGGCCTTGATCTTGTTGCTCACCTATTGGATGTTCAAGGTTTTCCTCCATCTTGTCATCTTCTTTCCCTTCTTCCTTGGTAGGTGGTCTTTCAATTTCCTCCCCAACATCCTTTAATTGTCAAGCCAACTCTTCCTCAAAGCCAGGATTGAAAGATTGAACAATAAATTTTCAACTGGCATCTTCTTCTTCCTCTCCACTTTTAGAGGATCTTGTTTCTTCTCCTTCATGAACTACTTTTTCAATTTGTTGGTGCTCATATTCCACATTTTCTTGGTACTCATCCACTTCCTCCTCGCATGCTTTCATGGCCTCCCTTTCTTATCATTCCATCTCCTCAGAGATTTTTATTGTGGCTTCCATTATTAGTAGTTCCATTGGAGGCATAGAGGGAGGAACACTAGCAAGAACCTACGCTAAGGTAACTTGGATGGTAGGACTCATCAACACTTGGGAAATCTCAGAGGGAACATTATGCATATTCCATGAGAATTCCTCTGGTAGTGTGAGTGTTGGCATTGGTATTGTTGTTGCTACCAATGGAAGCGATGTGGTGGGAGACATGGAGGTAGAGGAAAGTGAAGAATTTATGGCAGAGGGGGAATCAACTACTTTTATTGGCCTAGTTAGCAAAGAAGAAGCAACGTGGATTGAGATTTCCACTGCAGGTGGGGATGTGGCAACCATGGGTTGAGAAACAGATGGAAGGGTAGCAGTATCAGGGGCAGCTAGTGGAGACTTTGGCTAATCCACCTCCATTTCTTCTCCTTCGTGAAGGGGATCTTCTTGAATAGGAGGCAACCCTGTGACACTTCTTGAACTTTTGTGTTTCTTTGAGGGCTCACCCTCTAAAGCTTTCCTTGTGTATACTTTTGGATTTGGTTGCTACTCCTCAGTCTCCTTCCTTTTTTCTCGATCTTGTGAGTGGAGGGGATTTGGATGTTTCCCCTATCAAGGATATAGTAGCTCCATCATTCATGGCACTAGGCTCACTTTTGATTCCCTCATAGGTTAGGATGACCCCTTGTTGCTTCAATTGGACTACTTTTCCATTGAGCCATTGTTTGGTATGACCTTTGATTATCTTAGTGATGATATTGAGGTCATCGACCTCTTGCTCTTCCTAGTCTATTGAAGGTAGTGGAAAGTTAGTGACTACATTGTACCTAGGATCCATAATTGTACTTTCATCTTCCTCAACCAATCAAGTACGAGGAAAAAGTTCACCCTTTTCATAAAGTATATTGTCATTCGCATGTAATGTCTCATGTCCATGTCCTTATCATCTTTATAGTTCTCCCAAAAATCTTCAGCATGGTGTAGGTGGGCGTAGACAGGTCCAAGTGCTTTCCTTATATGCCAATAAGGGTCTGTTTGTGGATAGGTAGTATGAAGCTAGAAATGATACTCAACCAACTCCTTCTTTGAATTTCCATCACATTGAGAGGTTTGCAGCTTATACATCCCTTGGCCAAAAGAAAGGGGGTAAGGGATCCTTGCCAAATGTCTGCTGCTGAGAAGAGTATGTACATGCCACAACTATCAAGAGAGTTCTAACAATATAATATGGTCATTAGGATACTGACATAGCTTGTTCAACCTTTCTATGTAGCCTTGGGTACGAATGTATGTAAACTTGGGGTACTGAATGAACAGAAAGGTGTATTGTTTAAGGAATCGTCAAGCACTATTGGAGACTTTCCTTTCAAAATCACCTCCAAGAAACCTGATAATGTGACCTATGAAAGCATCATTCACCCTAAAATAGTCCCTCTTGAAATTTATAAACTATAACTAAGGGTATCTATCATAAAATTTCAATTCCTAGCCAAATTGTTCATCTGGAGCCCTGAATAATCCACTATATTTCCTCTGTTTGGCTAGCAAGTAAATAAGGTAAGATGTCATATAAAAATTGGAGGTTTTTTCAACATTCATGAACTACTCATGGAAGCAATCACTTATGATCTCGCCCCAATAGAATGTGGTGTCTTCTCTTTAGAGGATCTTTTCAACAAAATATACCATCCACTCTTGGAAGTATGTAGTGGTAGGTAAACCCATCACCCAGCTTAGCAGGGTTACTAGGTCAAGATAATCTTGAAATGAATTGTTGCAGAAGAGTTATTAGGGAACTTTTGTAGTGCTTCCCCTTTTCTCTTTTAACCAATATTGGTTGATGAGCTTCTTGCATCCAATGTGGTCTACATCCCACACTTCCTTACAATCTTTGATGGTGGGGGTCTCCATTTCTCCAAAGGTGGGGATGTGGAAGGTCTTGGTTATTGCATGGGGAGACACGTTGGCTAGAATATTCTTGTCTCTATCTATAATTTTTTGGGTCTCAATTTGGTATGATTTTCTATAAGCATGACTAGTTTAGGAGCGATAAGAGTAGGAGGGAAGCTTGCTACCATGGAAATTCTACTTCCTCTAATTAGTTTTATAGTGTCTATTGTCAGGTTGACTCTGACCCTCTATTTAAACTCATCAATATTGATGTGCCTAATATTAGTATCTGTGATCTCCTTCCAATCAATGAGGAATTTTGAATGCAATGGCTTCCCTTGGAATTGGTATTTCATTTGATCCTTGCCTTCTTTCCCATGAGGAGCTCTATCAGTTTTCTTTCCTTTGTCTTTTTTTGTGGCTGCCCCCAAGGGTCCTGCACCTGATTCCATATATCCTACAAACAAAGGCATGATGAGCACAATCAAGCATGAAGAAACCAACATTAGCCAAAATCATTGTTGATGAAGTTAAATTAGATAACAAATCATTTAGGAAATTAAATATTTAATCTAGAATGTCGTTAGTAGCTTAATGAAGGGAGTTTAGATAGTCTGGGCCCTAGGGGCTGGACTTCCCTTGGAATGTTGTCTTGAAGGGTGAACAAGGTAGGGGAATCTGTATGGTTTCTCTTGACTTCAATTTTGGATGATTTGAAAGGTCCATGTACGAGAGGGTTCGATTTGAGCATGTGGGTCAAGATTGATTTTTAGATTGGAGGTCATTTGGATCATCATTGGGGCACTCAAAGCTATGAGGAGGGAAAGCTATCTAAGGTTTTCCATTTGGAATGGCTATGATGAAATGAATTTTTGGGGGCAGAGTTCCAAGGTCTAGGACCCATGATTCTAAAGGGTGGATGGCATAACTCCTTACTCATTTAAGTGTGTGGATCAAATGGCACGCAAAGCCGTTCGAGGATAGTCGTTTGAAAATGGCGTGCACTAAGTGGAAGTCCGGTGGGAGCGACTGGGCAGAATGGACCTAGAATGGAATTTGGCTTTCAAAATTTCTTGGTTGAGTTCATCAGAATTTGGGGTAACGAAATCTGAAGGGTAGAAGGACATGCTCATTTTTCCCTTTGGTAAAGGCTGAAACAGGACAAAGTCCTGAAGGTGGAAGTCCGATGAAGCGGGTCCAATGAAGGTGAAGGCACTTAGGTTTCATTGTTTGTTGTTAAAGTGGAAAACAGATTCTCAGGACCTATAGGGTAGAATGCGGTCACCTGATGGTCATTTGAAAATGACAAAGTTGTAACGGGTCGTCCCTTGATAGAACTCTGAGGAACAAGACCTGTGGAATACCAAGGATGTGTCATTTTGTTCTTTCAAATCAGGTGGAGAATTCTAGAGCAAGTCCAAAGGCTCCAATGGATGGGGCCACTATTCAATTTTAAATGGAAAAAGCTATATGACATCCTAGGGATGAAACTCCACTGGAATAGGCCCGAGAAGTATGACTGGAGGGAGGTGATTCAATTTTTCTATGTTTCAACAACTATCTGTCAAAGGAGATCTAGGGTTGTGGGCCTATGGAGATATCCCATCATTTCAAAGTTATTTAAGTTTTAATTTTTACTAGTGGTGATGGGGAGGCTCAGGTTTGAAGGGCATGGGCACTCTATGGGAAGAACGGTGTCGGGGCATGGAAGTTTCAGATTCAATTTCATGATGATTCAACAGTTTTCTCAAGATTTCATCACATGGATATTTTAGGCCTAATCCTCCTCTATGAAATGAATGCATTTTAGCTTTATTTTTTCCATAAATTTAACGCAAAATCACCAAAAAATATGCGAGATGGAATATAGCAAACCTACTTCAAGAACCCAGTCAAAAGTGTTGCTAAATCCATGAGGAATCAGCAAATGGAGGCAGCGGCCGCGAGGGCAGTGGGTGACGAAGGCACTGGAATTCTCTGAACTTGATATGAACCCTTCTAGCCAACCTAACATGTGAAAATGACAAGTTGAATGAAATATTTATACCCCTAAGTGCATTTAATGCACCCTCATAAATGCATGTACAACTGACAAAGAGTTGGCAAGTTCAAATTTCAAGATGGTGGTGGGAGGTTTAGAACCTAGAGGCCAAAAGGATAGGAGCCAATGGCCCCTTCAAATGTAAAATTGGAAAAGCACCAGAAAGAGGAGGCACGAGGTCCAGTGGGTGGAAACCCAATGAAGGATGGTCGTTTAGGAAGGGAAAACTCATAACGAAGTCCTGGGAAGAGAGGTCCAACAGACTAGGCTTGACGTAAGCAAAAGTCAGTTAGTTTGTAGCATAAGTTATTTGGATGACAGTGGAGGAGTCAGGTCCCAAGGCATGGGATGTCGAAGTCCTTCGACCATTTTGAAACAATGAATGCACAATAGAAATCTGGCGAGGTAAACCCACCATGATGGACCCAGAAGGCCCCAAGGCCACCAGTAGAGGCAAACTACCAAAGGAACTCTGTGAGGACCTAAGACTTAGCAAATTTGGAGGGGATAAAATATGGTCAATTTTAGATAAGACTTTGGAGACACACTAACTATCTGGGACACCAAAATAGGGGCACATAAAATGAGGCAATGACAAAATGACCTGGGAAGGCTAAAGAAAAAGAGGGTCCCCATTCTGAATAGGGTGTATGTGCTAAGGGCACAACAATAATGACTAGAAGTGGGATTATTTTGGGAATGAACCCCAATGAAAACATCCATGGGATGAGTATGTTCCAAAGTCTGTTTCCACCAATTTTAACATGAAAAAAATGAAGCACTTTTCCTAAAGATATGGTCACATGAATTTAAGGATCTAGGTCAGATGGGTTTAGAAAAAAATCGAAATAGAGGGGCTTAACCTCACCCCTTAATCACATAAAGACCAATTTAAACCCTAGGGATAAATATTTTGTAAAGGTCATCAAGAAAACCCTAGTTTGCATGACACGTTGACTCAAAAAATTAGGGCATCACAAACCCAACATGGAAATCATAGAATCGACACAAAAGAATGATCAAAAGGGTCTCCAAAAAAAAATTAAAACATTTAAAGTATAGGAGACCCGATCAGACAAAACCCTAATTAGAAACTAGTGCATGACAAAATGCATCTACCACAAAAGTGATAGCAAAACAAAAACAAAAAAATGGATAGAAAGAAAAAAAATGGGAAAACAGAAAACGACAAAACAAAACCAAAAGACACAAAGAAACAAGCAAAGATTCACAAAAAAGGTCCTATGAATGTGCCAAAACACGATGAGCAAGAACACAAAAACAAAATGACAAAGCACAATGGGAAAAGAAGGGAAAAGAAACCCTACCTCGAAATTCCCATAAGGAAAGACTGAAACTCAATGAAGATTCACTCACCAGCATGCCTCCACAATCAAATCACTCCTCTCAAGGTTCTCCTTGCTTTGGTTTGCTAAAAGAACATAGATAACAAATATAATGAGCTACATAACCTTAATTAAGGTTTTAAAATTATTTCACGCATGTGAGGAGTCTACAATTAATGCAATAAATGTGGTAGGTCAGAGGAAAATCAAACAATGTAAATGAACAATTAACTCTTGTGAACACCAAAAGTAGGGCAAACGCGGACCCGGATCCCAAATAGAGCAAGAAAGTATTTAATGAGTTTCTTATTGAACTTTGAACCTGACTCTAGCCCCAAGACAAAGAACAAACAACAAAAGGAAGTGAGGGAAGAATCGGGACCAAAAGTAGAACTAGAACTTTTACAAAGTTCCAAGTTTGGTTCTGATTTTGATTCTAGTCTTGACCAAAGAACAAGGACAACAAACACGACAGAAAGTGGGACCAGAAAAAAAATCAAACCTGGCCCAAATACCAATGGAAACAACAACACAAAACAAATGAGCAGAGTTAGAATTGGGATGAGAACAAAATCTAGATATTTTGCAAAGTTCCAAGTTCACTTCCAACTCTAGTTCTACTTCCGCTTAGGCAAAAACAAAACACAGGGAAAATGAAAAACAACTTAAGGGAGAAACAAACCCAAGAGTGCAAGACACACTGAGAAACAACAAAAGGAACAAGGAAGGAGGGTAGATGTAGAACCAGGAAGGAACCTAGACTTGGAACTAATCATTAAGTTCTAAGTCTAGTTTCCATTGTAGTTCTATGTCTGCCAGACCAAAAGAAACAAGGACATAGGAGAAAATGAACAACTCCTAAGACCCAAACAAAAACACCAATGACAAAACAAAACAAGGGGGACCCATTTTGTTCCAAAATAAAATGGGGTGGTTATGCAATGCATAAAAAATGGCAACTCAAATGGGAAAATGGTTTACCCATTTTCAAGATACCAAAAAATTCAATCACCTACAACCTCTAGTTTATGAATGCTAACTTAAGTATGATCAAAATATTGAGTAAGGTTGAGCTGGAATCTCATATGTATATCAGCATGAAATACTTTGAATCTGAGTGTGTGCATATATGGTGCATATTTCGTCATAAAAAAAATTATCCACCCGTCAACAACTACACCTATGATCCAAGCTACATAGGTTGAGTCCTTCAACTATCATGCAATGAAATCCTGGGCATTGCTCCGCTACCAGTCAGGCATTAATAGCCTTGACGAAGATACCTCTAGTTCTCTCAAAGAATTTCTCTACTTCTAGACAAGCATCCATAGCCCTAATAGAGATACTTGAATCACCTATTTTATATTGAGTTTACATTTCTTTCAATAGTTTTTTTCTCTCTTTCTTTTATAGGCTTTACTTGTAGAAATTATTTAATAAATTTTCTCAACATTGATCTAAAATGTGGGTTGAGAACTATAGTGGACCTTATGATAGTTTTGGGAATCGGATTTTTCACTTGAATCAGAGATATAGTCACCTTGAGATGAATAGGAACTTTACACAGGCATATTTTTTTATCTATTTTGTGACAGACTTCAATTATAGTTCATGAGATTATCTACAGTATACCTTTTTTTTAATAACTTTTCAAACCAATGTTTAAATGGTCATAAGACATAAGTTTAGAATGAAATCTTTCAACAGATGTGTATGAAAATGCCTAAATCAATTTCTATCCTAGTGTGTGTAGCATACTTTGAATAACAACCCCTTCATTTCAAAATGGAGAGAAATGAAGGTCCCCAAAGAACAAGACAAAACAAAAAAGCAACAGAAAGAAACAAAAGAAAAAGGACAAACAAAACAAACAAAACACCCAAAACAACAAAACAAGTAATTACATATAATACAACTGATTCAGAAAATTAGACCCTCATGGACCAAAGTAATTCTTAAGAAACTATCCATTGATAGGAAATAGAACAAGTTCTCCTATTAGGGTGGTTAAATGAAAATCATTCTCACCTAAGATCTAAGCTATTTGATATGTACCCAACTAGAGTCTATCAAAATTCTAGTGGTCTCCCTTTTTCTCTTTAGCTTTATTCCACAACAACACAAGATCTGATATCCTGAAAGCCTTTATTTTGGCTCTTTTGTCAAACCAATGTTTGACAATAGCCTAGTGTTTAAAGAATTGATGTAAAGTAGTGTGTCCCTGTTCTTGCATGTTTAGAAGATTATTTAGCCTTACCTCAATCTGATCATCCTTTGAATAAAATTCCTACATAAACCTGAGAAAAAGTATCTACAAATGTATGGGGAAGACCAGCTCTCGGTAGTAGACTAACTTAAATGGGGAATTTTATAAAGTGGCTTTAATATGGGTTCGATCTACCTATAAGGAAAATATCAACTGGGTATGCTAGTCCCTAGGATTGTTTTATAACAATTTCTTTATCACTTCCAATAGGTTCTTGTTGGTAGACTCTGCTACTACATTTCCCTAAGGGTAGTATTTAGATGAATACTTCAAAATAATCTTATGTTCATAGGCCCATTCTATGAACTCAAAAGACGAGAAAGAGAGGCTATTATCACATACCAGGGTGAATGGTACTCTAAACCTGGTAATGATGTTTTCATTGAGAAATATAATAACCACCTTTGTGGTGTTGTTTTTGCATGGTTGAGCCTTAGTCCAATGCATGTTGTAGTTAGTTTCCATCAAGATGAACTTATGACCTACATAAGAGTTCAGATTAATTACCCATACAAAATCCAATTCCCATTGGGAAAATGGTCTTACCTCGTAAACCGATTGTAAAGAAATTGTTGGATTATGTTCTTTAAATGCAAAGGTTTGGCATGTATGACATGTCCTAACATGTTGATGTATATCCCTAAACATGTGGGGCTAATAATAGCCTGACCTGAGAATTTGATGGGCCAAGGAATTTGCAGATCCATGCCCTATGTCATGTCTACCATGAAATTCAACAATAGCATGCTTGGCTTCTTGCTAATCTAAACAACACAAGTAAACTCCTTCATAATTTATTTGGTATAAGGCTCCTCCTTTGAGCATGTACTGAGCACTCTTCATCGGGTGATACCATAATAGTGGTTTACAATTTTTGGCCAAACTGGACACTGAAATTATTATTTTTAACTAAATCTTCACATTCGGGCACCTATAGCGGCTAAACTGTGAGGAATTTGAAGATGGTGCAAACTAGAGTCTCATAAAATTTTGTCTATAGATTCTAAAAATATTTTTTAAAATTTTTGGAATCAAATTGCACTTCTTTTTCTATCTCCCACAAAAATAGATTTTTTTAGAAAACAACATTTTTAAAAAGTGACGCACCGTATAATACATAACTTTTTTCCATGAAGGATGAAATTCTAATTCTTTCAAATTTAGATTTTTAACTCTGATATCTAGTGCTTCCACTTGGTTAGATAGTTTTTATTGAATATTTTTTCCTTAATCAAGTTTCAAAGTCAAACTAATTACAATTAATAACGCTGACGTATAACGCGTAACTTTTTGTATATGTCAAAATTTAATTTAATTTTTTGTTGGATCAAGGACTTCAATATCTGGTGCACTCATATTTTTCAATTTTTTTTTGATAATCTTCTATTTTTCCACATGTGAAGAACAAAGAAATTCATTTTTGATGAAAAACCTATGTTTAATAAAACTTAAAAACAAATACATATCAAAACCAAAACATATTAAAATTATATTCATTGGATAGCTTGTTCTAAGGAATACCATAACAATTTGAAATAAATTTTAAATGAATTCATTTGATCCCCAAAATCTAAATCAAAAGTGATTTTTTATCAACATTTTGATAGGTGTAAAGGAGACGCATTTATAGGTATGGTTTAAAACTAGCGAGGTTCTATCCAAGGGGGTTTGATCTAAGGTGATTTGATCAAAACCTCTTCAATTGGAATCCTTAAAATGGAACTTTTTAAGGCCAAAATCATTATATTTTCTAAAAATATGTGATTTCAGCTAAAATATGTTCCTCTCAGGAATTGTAAACCACTATTATGACAACACCCCATCCTTAGCGCTCTTCTTTGATTGGCATTCATTCCCTCTGGGCATCTATTGTTTAGGAGGAAGAAGATCAAATCTATGTACCATAGATCCTTCGTGAATGACTGCATTGTATACTACTGGCAAGTGATACTCTTATCAACATCTGCCTTAGCCTTTGATAAGTCCTTTTCTTGGAAAAGATTCATTGGATGGATTTCTAGATCATATTCTTGCAAAATAGCCATCCATTTTCATCTTCTCTCCCCTAATTCTTTCTACATAAGGAGAGACTTGATAGCTGGATCAGGAACTATGGTGACAACCTGGCTCCGAAGGATGTAATGCCTAATTTTTTTATTGCTCACACCAGTGCAAAGGCCTGCTTCTTGAGGGGAAGATACCTAACTTCTACATTTTTGAATGGGGAACTCATGAAAGAAATTGGACTTTCATCTCCCTCTCCTCTTTGTTGTGTTAAAACAGCTGCACATGAATGGTTGGATGCAAAGGAATATATATAGAAGGGCTTTAGATAATTTGGGTTGGTCAAGACTGGTGCCTTGGATATTGATTGCTTAATCTGTGAGAAATTAGATTTAGCCTCATTGCTCCATTCTATTTTTGCATCTTTTCTCATCATCTCATTAAGTGGCTTGACAATTTCTACAAACCCTATTATAAATTTTCTCACAAAATGAATCCTTCCAAACAAGGATCTCATCTCCTTTTTTCTCCCTTGCATTATCATTTTCAAGATGGCTTCAACTCTATCAGGGTCTTCAAATATCCCATTTTCTGATATTACATGGCGTAAAAGTTTCCCTTCAGAAACTCCAAAAATACATTTTTTTGGATTCAAGGACACACCATAGCTTATGCATCTCTTAAGGACTTTTGCTAAATTATCAACATGATCCTTTCTATTCTTAAAGAAGATAGTTATGTCATCAACATAGATAATAATATAATTACCTATTAAATCTTTGAAATCCATGTCCATTGCATGCTAAATAGTAGCTCCAGTGTTGATGAGAACAAACAACATCCTTTGATAGGAAAATGTCCCCCACTTGGTAGTGAAGGAATTTTTCATTCTATCCTCATGACTGAAAAGTAGTTGATTGTACCTAGAATAGCCATCCAAGAATGACATCATCTAGGATCCATTGATAGTTTGTAATACCTCATCAAGAGAAGGCATTGGATAGTTATCCTTCTTAGAGGCCTTATTTAGGTTCCTAAAATCAACACACAATCTAATCTCCCCACTTTTCTTGCGTATTGGAACCAAATTGGCAACCCAGGTGGAGTGTCATATTGGGAAGATGATTCTTGTAGAAAAAATATTTTACACTTCCCTTTGAATTAAGGGCTCAATTAAAGCATTCATTGGTTACTGCTTTTGACAAAAGGGCTTTGCCACTAGCTTTAGAGGTATGGTATGTGTAATCACCAAAGTGTAAAAGGTCTTGAAATCTTCATAACCCCAAGAAATTTTTGTAATGTCTTCTTTCAAAACTTTAATTATTTTGTTTTTGATTTCCTTGTGGCAAGTTTCTCCTATATAGATAATTCTTTCAGGACCTAAATCAGCCAAATTAACAGATTCATACTTTCCTCCATCAATTTTTGTTGGAACCCTTTCACTTGCCCAAGGGTCAGAGTCAAATATTCTCTCCAAAGCTACCATTCCCTTAGGGATGTTGTTTCTTTTCAAATTAAGAATCAATTCTATGTCATAGCCCTCAGGGTCCCAGTTTCTATGGTCTCTTTCTTATTCATCAATTATTTGTCCTTCAAATACATCAAAACTTCCCAAGAAGGCAATTATGTGTTGGTCATCATAGAAGACCTAAATTTTTTAGACATTATCTAGGACTGTTAGGATTGAGACTAGTTTGATTGAAAAAATTTTCAACTTGGATTCTTGCATAGGCTCCAATGTGCTCGCGGCAACTACCAAGGCATCTGCAATCTGATTGTCTTCCCTAGGAATCAAAGTAATTCCAAAAGCATTGAAATCCTCAATCAGATTGCAAACTCTATTTCTGTAAGCATCTAGTCTTTTGTTGTGATAAGTATATTGGTTGTGGACTTTCTTTATAATTACTTTAGAATCCCCCATAACTATGAGAGATGTGAGTTTCTTCTAATGAAAAAACATTAGACCTCGAGCAAAGTAAGTCCTCCCCTTCTGGTTGGTTAATTCAATCCCTACTCCACTCCCTAATTTGGACTTGGAGCCATAAAATTTAAGAATCCATAATTTATCTAGAGTTGGGATCTCTTTCTTCTTTTGGGCTATAGGTATTTTCTTTCTAAAAGTATGTGGTGGCTCGGACTGGTGTTGGCCATCAAGATTTAAAAGTAATTGGGAACAAGGTTTACGAGAAGGTTCACCTGAATTAAAAATCTATTAAGGAACTATCTCCTAAACCTCTTCTTGGATCATACCATTATATATTACATTTTTTACCAATTCCTTAGGCATTGGGAGGGTATCTAAGGTAGGTTTAATAGGAAAAGATTGAGATTCCTCAATATCTCTTTTTAGTTTAGAGCATAGAACCTGAGTCCGCTCAAGTTGGGAAGAATCTTCCTCTTGAGTAAGACTAAATCTTGTAAGGATGGTTGTATATTTTGCTTCAAATGAAAATTTATTGGTAGATGTTTTAGGTTGACATTCACAAGTTTCCTCAACCTAGGAGAGATGGTTTAGGATATCTACACAGGGTTGACAAGTTAACTCAGAATGGTTATGATAATGGACCCTACACCAATTGGGAAGCAACAAACTCCACAAATCAACCTCTTCTCCTAGTACTAGCCTATCTTTTTGCAACCTTTTGATTAGGAATTGTTGGTTAACTATAGTAATTGGGTCAGTCTATTCTAGAGGCAGTGGATCATCAAAATGGAGCATAGAGAAACTCATGATTTCCTCCTTCTTGTAGACTCCTATCTTAGTTTTGAAATATGCTACTTCATTAGGGAAATCATACTCTGTGATCATGTTTTTGAGCCTAGCCTCACTCTCAATTTTGATATGTGATGATATCCCTTTCCAGGGCAACCACGTGTGTGAGAAATCCAAGGACAAATATGGTGCAAGGCACCTTCAATTTTGGCAATTTTGGCTTGTACATAGTACATAGGTGGGGTAAAGTTTTTTTTAATAATATAAGGTCAAAAATGACCATGCACATGTTGTAAGGGATGGTTTTTATAATTCTTGTGGGGTAGAGTCATGTTGGAGTCACAATTTTATTCTTATGATAATGTTTTTATTGTGCATTCATGGGAAATTTTGTAAATTTGAAGCTGAATAGTCACCACTCTAAATGGAGGTTATGAACCATTGATAGAAGTTGAAAGGGTGTTGAAAACCATGTATAAACTCTAGAGTAGGGCTGGAAAAAGTGATGGTGAAGATTGAATAAAAATTAGTGCTCTATTTTTTAATCTTTTCTTTGAATTTTTGTGTTCTTTTGTCCATTTGACTACTATATGAGCTCGTATAGTCATTATTCAATGCAAGATTGATACCAAATGAAAGGAGTTCATTTTAGCTTTCATTTGAGTCAAGTTGGAGTGATTTCCATTTGGGAACAAGAGAGAACAAAAAAAAAAATTGTGACTTGTTCTCTAGTTAGGGTTTATAGGGTTTTGGTAGAAAATGAAGCTTTAAAGGCCATTCCACCTTGTTGTGATTGAATAACCTTTTGGAATGATCTTGTTAGATGTTAGAGTAGTTGTTTTTTTTTTTTTTTTCGTAGGGTGGTAAGAAGGAGGATGGACTAGCACATGCACAAGGTCTATAAAATTGACTTCCAAACATGAATCCTCTAGTTATTGGTGACAACAATGGAAAAATGGATTGTTCGGTGAAAACAAAGGGTAAAAATGTTGATTTAGTGGCAGAACTAAGGCTTGCATGAAGGTTTCAATGCCTATAGTGAATTTTTTAGTAGCTTTCATTTGGAAGGGAGGCCTAATTAGGCCATAAAGCAGTGTTGAGAGGAAGATTGGTTTAAGTTAGTCCACAACAACACTTTCAATGGGTTTGGTATGTTGTAAGGCTAATTTTTGGGACCCTGAAATAATGATCATTAGGTGATGATAGGTGGTGTAGGGGAAGATATAGTTGGATAAGTGTGTCCAGAGGCCTAATTGTGAATAGGCAGGGTAATTTAGTTAGAGAGCCATCAAAAGGTGTTAGAGACCTGTGATTTAGTTGAAGAACAGTGTATTGGAGTTATTACCACTATATCTTGCATCAGGTGGTATCAGAGCTTAGGCTCTAGATCCATTATTAAAGGAATTTAGAGTTTTTAAGAGAAAGGGCACAAAGAGTCTTAAAAAATGCCTCCAAAGTTGGATAGCATAGTCGTTGCTAAGGAAATCAGAGCCTTGAGGGAAAGAATGGAAGCACTAGAGAGGAAGGAAAAGAGAGGTAAGGGTATTGTTGAGGCAAGTGACCCTGAAGATGAGGGTGAAGAGGAAAACCCTCAAGAAAAACCCCAAGAGGAATTGGGGACTGAAGAGAAGAAGTTCTTGCAAGTGCTTAAGGATGCAAGAGGTGAGGCTCAGGAGGTGAATATTGAGATTCCAATGTATGGAGGAAAGATGGAAGGAGAAGAAGTCATAGAGTGGATTGATGCTCTAGATAACTACTTTGAGTTCAAGGAGATACTTGAAGACAAGAAAGTTAAATTTTCTAAGACAAAACTAAAGGGACCAGCTCTAACCTGGTGGAACTACATTCAAGAAGAGAGGATAAAGAAGCTCAATCCCAAGATTACCTCTTGGGATTAGATGGTACAGAAGTTCAAGAGCCAATTCTTACCAGTTGACTATGAAATACAAGTTTATAGAAGGCTACAAAGTTTGAAATAGAAAGAGATGGATCTAGTTTCCTATACTAAAGAATTTCATAAATTAACTATAAGGTTAAGGCATATGGAGAATAAGAAGGAGAGAGTGGCCAAATATTTGAATGGAATAAGGCCTACAATTTAGGATGAAATTAGTTTGATTACTCCTAGATCAATAGAGGAGTATTTCCAAATGACTACAAAATCTGAGGAGAAGATAAAGAAGAGGCTAGAAAAAACAATCTAGGGGTAGAGGTAACAATTTTAGGGGTAGAGGTAACTCTAGAGGAAGAGGTTTCCAAAAGGAACCAAATGAACAAGGCACTACTCAAGAGCCAAGTGGAGAAGCAAGGGGAACTTTTAGAGGAAGAAGGACAAGAGGTAGGGGAAAATTTAATGGATCAACAAGAGGCTCTAATGCTTTTTTAGGAAGGTGTTTTGATTGTAATCAATATGGGAACCCTACATGGAAGTGTCCAAATAAACAAGCCACAAGTTATCAAAGTGGAGAAAGGAGAACTCAGCTTGTTCATGAAGAAGAAGAGGAAAAAAGTGTGAGCTCATGTGTGGCCCCTTCAACTCTCCATGCCAAACCAGAATTGGGGGAGACTTTGATGATTAGTAGGACATTGATTAAAGTGCCAACCTCAAAGGATCCACCTCAAAGGAAAGCTATATTTACGACAACTTGTAAAGTCTAAGGAAAGGTATGTAAGGTTATTGTTGACTCTAGATCTACATATTGGAACTATCAAAATTTGATGATTTTTGCATACCTTTCATACTCTCTGAGTCTCCATGTGAAGTTAACCTTTGGCATGTTTCCCTCATTTTCATGATGCTTTACCCACATTTTTCCCATATTTCCCCATAGAATTCATCCATGTCTGCATTTTCCACATTTTGGTCCATATCGACATGAATCTGTTTGGGTCTCCCCAACCCATTATGTTTTTTTGCTAATATTTTCTGTTTCAGGTGTATCGGCGAGACTTTTGTATTGTTACAATGACTAGAATTTGTCTGTGGATAGCTATTGGAGTAACATTTATGTTGTTTTGGAAACCATCGAGACACCTTTCGGTATGATTTTTTGGCTATCAAGGTAGTGTCTTACCAATTTCAATATGTCTCCCTGACTAGGTATATGGACGTTCATCGGTGTGATGTCCTGGTGATTTCATTTTGTCACACCAACTGGCAAGTAAGGGAAGCATATCAGGTGGATTCATAGCTATCATTGTAAGGTCTTGGCGAGTGACCTTCGGTCTCGTTGACATTACACATGGATTTTCTTTGAATAAACTTTCGGTGAGACTAGGGTGGATTCAGAGTAAGTCTTGAGGAATGTAGGGGGTCTCACCGATGAGACATATGTGGACTCTGTTGGCATAAGGTTTGTGGTGTCTCGCCAAATGACATATGGGTTACATTTTGGCCAAACATGGTGAGCTTCGGCGAAGGGTCATGGCAAAGTAAGGAGTGTCTCACCGACAGAACATAATGGTTTATTCAAGTGGCTTTCAGTGTAAGTTTTTTTTTCTCTTGACGATTAGAAAGTTATCTCGGGGTGACTTTTGGTAAAGTAATGGGCATTCTATAAGAGGTCTCCCTAACATTGATTTGTCTCGTCGATAATACACACAGGAGCTCTTTCGGTGAGAAAATCTAAGGGTCTTGGCAAAGATGAATATAACAATAGATATTGCTCAATGTGACTTGTTTGTTTTGGTGTGTGGTCTTGGCGAGGTGTCCGGGGTCTCGCCAAATGGAAAGCAGATGTGATTTTGCTGGTAGGATATTTGGATTTTCATAGCGACATATGAGATAGGTGGGGGCTTTCGGTATGACTAAGTGAACTCTTTGGGTCCTCTCCCCAATGTTGATTTGTCTTGGCGAAAGCAATTGAAGGATACATTTCAGCATGAGTGCACTTATGTCATGGTGACATACATAATAGATGAAGATTCTCGGTGAAACTCAAAGTGATCTACATAAGGTTTCCTTGATATCTAAAAGCTATAGAAAAGCGGGTGAAATGAAATATGCATCTCGGTGTGAAACTTCTTTTATCTTGGTGACTGGGAAATGTTAGGGGCTCTTGGTGAAACATTTTGAGTTCGATATAAAATCTCTTCGACAGTGGAAAGTCATGGTGAAGGAAAATCAGACAAAGGAGCGACTGATGATATATTGCCTTCGACATACTTGCTTATGTCTCAACGAATGAATAATACACTAATAAATGCATAGCGATATAACTTTTTGTACTCTGTGAGATGTCTCACCGACATCACAAATTCATGGCAAAATAGAAAGAGCACGGGGATGACAAACAATTGGATTACCTTTGGCATAGCTAATAGGATCTCTCGCCGACTATTTCACTAATGAAAAACAAAATTTCAAACACTGAGGCTGACATGTAAAATGCTTGAGAACCGTTGCAGGACGACATGATTAAAGCCCGAATTTGATGGAAGGCCGACATATGACTTCAATATGATATGTTCTTCTCATGCTGGTGTATAAATAGGCATATTGTAATTGTAAAAGACCACCAGTTATTAGATATTTGATATACTGCAAGTAGATACAGTAGAATAAAATCATCAGACCAGAGACTATTGTTGCATGATTTCAGAATGGAGGTATTTATGAAAATCAGTTGATGTTGTTGCATTTCTTTGGTATCAATTATCTATTGAATTGAATGAAAATACTTCTAAGTTGTCTCCAAGATTGATGCTTTCTGGTTGTTTAAATTTACATAACAAGTTTATGTTCAGTTTATCAATACTCATTTGTTGTAGTTGTGTGATTAATCAATTGGTTCTTTCAAGCAAAGATTAAATCCTTTTTGTTGATCACAGTAATCAAAAAGATTCGTCTAGATTATTAAAGTAGAACTTAGTAGTTACAGTATTGCATGTTTATACAAGTTGTAAACATAATGTATGCCAGATAATTTGTGTCTTCTCTGGAGAGTGTTGCTCATCTTGGTTTCATTTGACTCCACATACCCAATAAGGCACTGGTCTCTGCACTTCATCATTTGGATTCATTCAATTTCTTTACATTTGTTTATTAAGCATTTTATGATTTAGATCAGAAAATTGCTATCAAGTTTGATTTTATTTGTTCATTTCCATCTATCATTGTGGACAAAGCATTTCAAAAGGATAAATCATAAATTAAGTCTTCTTAATTCAGAGAGGTACACCCGCCCAAGGTTTAGCAGCACCTAAAGAGTAGAAGGTTGAGTTCTCTTGACCTTCTATGTTACCCTAAAGCATATCAAGAGATTGGAAGCCTCTTGAGGCATTCAACTTGCATTTTTTAGAGCTAACAAATTGGTGACTCTACTAGGGAACATTCAGAATCAAGGCCTTAATCATAGAGTCAGAAATTTTATACAGACTCCGCTAGGAATAAGAAATACCAAACATTTTCTCACTTTTAGGAAAGTGAGTGGCGACTCTGATAGAAATTTTCTAGTTGTTCAAACATGAATGGAAGAAGATATCAATACAGGGGAGGTCATATTGGAGGTCTTGCTGGTAGCAGTAAATGGATGCACAAAAATGACAAGATTGATAAAGGAAAAGGGATAAGTGAAGACATGTACCTGACAGGTAAAGACAAAGCATACAAAGTCCATTGTGAAACATATGATCGCTGTGAGACATGGAAAGATAATTCTAGTGTAGAACTTTGTACTCCTGAGGAGCAAGTAAATCATTTTCATGATTTTCACAAATAGGCTGAGTTTGAGGCTAGGCTCGAACCTGAATGAATTAGAATTCAGCATGAATATGATCAGAAGATGGAGGGTAACCAAAATGTGTTTATTGATCATGAGTTTCCTGATGAAGTAAAAGCACAGTTTGAATTATAGAGGAAGATGATAGAGGAATTAGAGGCTAAATTATAGAAAACTCAAGTCACTAATCAGACAGCTGGTTGCCCCCCAAAGTATGTGCCACCTTATAAGTAGGGCAATTATGGTGCAGGGCCTTCTAGTCCACCTGTATCTCCCCACCATCAGACAGGAAATCGTCACAAGTAGCCAAATCATCTACCTCATATTCCCACATAGCATACAAATTTGCATCCACCTCTTGGTTAGCATCACATCCCTCAACATAATGCACAATACAATAATCCTATTCATTAGTTTCAATATCCACCTATCCCTCCCCCTCACCAGTATGCAACAATGATTAGGCAGTTGGATTTGGCAGGGTTCCATCTATGCCCTTACCCTATGGATAGCAGCTAGAGAGGTCTTGTCCCTAAGTTTACAAGGAGCAATGCAATCACTACTGAAGAACAATTAAGGAATCTCAATGTGTTCATTCAAGACATAGGTATGCCACATGAAGATTTGCACATGAAGTTGTTTATGATGTCATTTATTGAAGATGCTAGAGATTGGTTCAATAGCTTGCCATCCTTCTCAATTTCTAGAGAAGTATAGGAATCTAAATGCACCAGATGCAGCTCTTCATGAATTGATGTGAATTTAGAAAAATCAAAATGACCCAGTTTATGATTTCAATCGAAGATTTAACAAATTGCAGACTAAGGTACCTCCTGGATCAAGGTTGCCAGATTTTGTAGTTTTAAGTATCTATTTAAATGCATTTGATCCTAAAACAGGGTACAAACTAAGAAATAGATTTCCAAGAGATCTAGCTCAAGCAAAAAATATTGCATTGACAATTGAAAATAACAGGAAGGCTGTTGGTATAATTAGTAAAAGAGACAACCCGATGCCTCCTCAGCAAGATAACAATTATTAGTATAGATAGCAGAATACATACAGAAATGAGAACATAAATGAGAGGCCAAGGTTACATGACATGCCTTATAATATAGACTGGAAGGATGGAAAACCCATAACAGCTAGGCCAAGAAACAAAGAGACTCCTGATCCACTGAGCAAAAGGGGAACTTATATGGTGAGTGATAATTATTTCTGTGAATTTTGTGATTAGCCACATTCCCCAGATTATTGTGTTGTAGCCCGAAGACTGCAAGAGGAGGGAATGTTAACAGAAAATAATGGAGAAGATCACATGGTGTATTTGACTTCAAATACTTTTCACCATGTTCAGGAGAGGTACTCATCTATAGAGGATGAAGGCTATGAATATGATGTTTCAAATCAAAAGTACAATGCCCATATGGCTGAATAGCAGATCTTCTATGACTTTGAAGAAGATTATAAAGAATATTATACTAGGCCACATTATGTTGTGGCACCTATTCAATGCAGTGTGAGGAGACTCACTGAAGATGAAAAAGAGAGAATACCTACTGCTGTAGTTGAGAGAGCAAGAAGTAAATACTGGTTGAGAAACAGAAAAGTAAATGAGGCAGAGGGTGTTCCTAGGGGAATTTTTATGAAAGATCAGAAGGCAACACAAGGAATTGTGAAAAGGCCAGAAAAGGGATAGCTTGATAAGAGTGAATAGAGGCCAGTCCAAAAAGAGGAAGTGAAGGAATTAAATAAAGAGATACAAATGGCTGGCCAACCTAATAAAAAAGAAAAGGAAGAAAACAAAGGAGATATGCCAGAACTGAAGAAAACTATAAAGGTGGAGAGCTCTTCTTTTGATTTCACTTAGGCATTATCCTAGGTAAAAATGTCTATTCCATTACTTGAGTTGATGAAAATCAAGGAATACAAAGACAATGTTGTTCAATTGATAACAAGTGGAAATGAAAAATGTATGAATTCTGAAAGCAAATTAGCTATTAAAGTAGTCAATAGGCATGAGAAAACAAATGATTCTGAAGTTTGCTTGAGTGATATATTATCAACTCCCCCTCAAGTTGATCCTTTTTTCACTACATTGCTTATCAATAATAAACTGTTGAGGAATTGCATGATAGAATCTGGTGTTGCTATAAACATTATGCCATTAGGAGTTATGAAGCAGCTTGGCATGTGGGTTGATACTATTGGAGGCAAGTGTTATGCAATGGATAACAGACCTGTTCTTGTGGTTGGTATTATGAAAGATGTTGAAGTCAAACTGGCTACTTATCCACAGGTGGCTTATAATATAGACATAACGGTGATAGATACCCCCCCTCAATTCGGGATGCTCTTATCAAGGCAATGGACAACAGTTGTTGGTGGAAATGTTCACTTTGATCTGTCCTATGCTACAATTCCAGTGAATGGTCAAGAGGTCAAGTTGTATAGGGAGCCAAGAATGAATCAGCTTGTTGACTATGTGCCACAGAATCATATCAATTGTTTTTGTGATGTTGATCTTGGGAATTTTAAAATTGAACCAGCTTAGCCAGAATTAACCAATAGTGATCCAATTGAAAAACATGCTAAGCAGAATTGCAATGGTGTCTGGAAGATGTATTTTGATGGAGCCTGTAGCAAAGAGGGTAATGGAGCTGGGATTTTATTTGTTTCACCTGAAGGTATTACTTTTAAATATTTATTTTTGTTAGCATTTGAATGTACAAACAATGTGGTAGAGTATGAAGCTTTATTACAGGCTTGAACATAGCTGTGAAACATAAAATCAAGTTACTGGCTGTTTTGGGCGATTCTGAGTTGGTTGTTTCACAAATCAAATCAAAGTATGTAGCAAAGCACAAAAGATTAAAAAAATATAGGAATGTTGTGTGGGATACAATTGAATTGTTTGATGCATTCTCAATTGAATGGATTGACAAATCAAAGAACATAATGGCTGATTTCTTAGCAAATGTGGCGCTCAAAATAGATGATATTACACTGGTTGGGGTGTCACAGATTGAGTTCAAAATAAGGCCTACTATTCCTGATAACATTCATAGTTGGAAAGTTTTCAATGATGATGCTAACTTGCTGAATTTTCTTCATTGTATAGATCAATATGAAGCACGGGAAATTGATTTCAATGCTTTTGTTGAAGAAGTAGATGGGAAGCAAACAATGTTTGGAAAAGAGATCTTGCAGCTCAAAACAAATAAGCTTCCTAAAGGAGTAGTGGCACTAGAAAGGATGTATGATGGAAATGATCGGTCCCTCATGAAGCAAACACCATTTAGAAGGGAAGATGTTGAAGAAATTAACTTGGGGACTGAAATAGCACCAAGAAAGGTGTACATAGGGAAAAGGATAAGTCCTACAATTAGAAGAATGTTGATCAAGTTATTGAGAAAATACAAACATGTGTTTGCCTAGTCATATGAGGATCTGAAAGCATACAGGGAGGATTTATTTCAGCATGAAATACCATTGAAGCCAGATGCTAAACCTTTCAAACAAAAGCAAAGACCCATAAATCCAACACTGGAGCCTAAAATGCTAGAAGAATTGACAAAGCTCAGGGATGGAGGAATTATCAAACCAATCAGGCACTCAACATGGGTTTCAAATTTGGTTCCTGTAAGAAAGAAGAATGGTGATATCAGATTATGTGTGGACTTCAGAAATCTAAACATGGCATCTCTCAAAGATAATTATCCTCTACCCAATATGGAGGCTATATTGCATAAGGTGACAGGGTGTGAATTGTTGTCCATGATGGATGGGTTTTCAGGATACAACCAGGTTAAAGTCAAGGAATCCGAGCAATATAAAATAGCATTTACAACTTCTTGGGGAATATATGTATACACAATAATGCCATTTGGTCTCACTAATGCTGGAGCAACTTTCCAAAGAGCTATGGATGTGCATTTGCAGACTTGATCAATGTTATCATAGTAGTGTACCAGGATGACCTAACTGCTTATTCAAAGAGGGCTGAAGATCATGTGCAACATCTTGAAAAGGTATTTATTAAGGCCCTTGAATATGGTATTAGTTTAAATCCAAAGAAGTGTCATATTGCAGTCACAAAAGGTAAGCTTTTAGGAAATATTGTTTCAAAGGAAGGGATTAGGATAGATCCTGAGAGGGTTGAAGCTATTGATAAAATTCCTATTCCCAAAACTATTAAGGCTATATAGTCATTCTTTGGACAAATTAATTTTGTTAGAAGATTTGTCTCTAATTTTGCTAAGATCATTAAACCCATATCGAAAATGTTGAAGAAAGGACAAAAAATGGACTGGACTGTAGAAGCTTTAGATGCTTTTATATCTATCAAAAAGGCCATCAAGGAGGCTTCTGTACTTAAATCTCTAGATTTTGCAAAGCCTTTTCAGATTTTTTCATTTTCATCAATGCATACTATTGTTGTTGTTATGTTACAAAAGAATGATGATGGTCATGAGCAGCCTATGTCTTTCTTCAGTAAATCATTATAGGAGTCTGAATTGAAGTATGACATAATGGAAAAATAGGATTTTTCATTAGTAAAGGCCACAAAAGCATTCATAACATATCTTGTTGGAGCAAAGGTGATTGCTTATGTCCCTCATGTTGTTGTTAAGGATATTCTAACACAATATGAAGTTATATGGAAATGATGCAGATGGATCAACAAGATTCAAGAGTTTGACATGGAGATACAGATCACTAAGCTAGTAAGAGGTCAGGGCTTAGCTAGGCTGATGGCAGAATCAAATATTGAAGCAATTCAAGTTTTTAATGTAGAAGAAGGGACTACAATTACAAGCATTGAGCACACTCCTTGGTATACTGATATCATGCATTATCTTAAATACATGAAGTTTCCAGATGGATTGAGTAACATCCAAATGAGAACTTTGAAGTTGCAGGCATCAAGGTATGTTTTCATGGATGGAGATCTCTTTTGGAGGAACAGGGATGGCATATTGTTGTTATGTCTGGATGAGTCATGGGCTAAGCATGTCTTGAGTGAAATGCATGAAGGAGTTTGTGGAGGACATTATTCAGCAAAGACAATTGCACACAAAATTCTCAGGGCAGGTTATTATTGGCCAAAGGTTTTTAATGATTCTTTTACACATGTGAGAAGATGTGTAGCTTGCCAAAAGTTTTATGGAAAATTGAAGTATCAGGGTGCTCTGCCACTTCAACCCTTGCAGGCTGATGCTCCTTTTCATCAGTGGGGAGTTGATTTCATTGGAGAGATACAAGAAAATTCAAGTGGACACAAGTGGATACTAATTGCCACTGATTATTTTACTAAGTGGGTAGAGGAAATCCCAACTAAGCAAGCTACAAGCAAGGTGGTGAAAAATTTCCTAATGGACAACATTATCACTAGATTTGGTGCACTAGTGAGGTTGATCACAGATAATGGTATGTGTTTCAGGTTAGATGAATTCAAAAGATTATGTGATAAGTATGGCATTACTATTTCTTATGCAGCCCCTTATCATCCACAAGCTAATGGACAAGCAGAGTCTAGCAATAAAATTCTTTTGAAGATTATAAGGAGAACGCTAGGGAAAAACAAGAAGGCTTGGGATTCAAAATTGAAACTGGCTGTGTGGGTTGATAGGATCACTATGAAAAGGGAAATTGGGAAATCCCCATTTGAATTGGTGTATGGAGAACAAGCCAAGATGCCTTTGTAGAATTTGTTACCAGTCTACAAGTTTGTCCTTCAGGAGGATTTGGATGTTCTTGAACCTATGGAGGAAAGAATGGAGCAATTAGCTGAACTTGATGAAGTAAGGAGAGAGGCCCAAAGTCAAAACATGAAGTTACAGACATAGATGAAATATCTATTTGACAAGAAGTCAAAGGATAGAAAATTTGAAGAGAATGACTTGGTGTTGATGTGGAATGCAATATTTTAGGAGAAAGGAAAGCATGGTAAATTTGAAGCCTTGTGGCTGGGACCTTTTGTTGTTGTTGGAAAGAAAGATGAAGATTCATACTATCTACAGAACATGGCTGGTGAAGATCAGAAATTGCCTATTCATGGGCAATTCTTCAAGCTTTTCTTCTCTTGAGCAACACAGAGGATTAAGGGTTACCAGTGCATGGACAACTCTTGCTTATCCTCTTTAAAAAAAAATTCCATGCACAATAGTTTAGGATTTTGTCCATCTCCATTTCACTTTCATTTTGCATTCATTTCCATTGCCATTCATTCCATTGCTGCTCACTGGTTCATCATTTTATGTCTGGTCTACTCACCCAATGATCCATATCCTTGCAATGATCTTACTATCATTCATCCCCAGATGGAGCCACTATTGGAACTATCAAAATTTGATGATTTTTGCATACCTTTCATACCCCCTGAGCCTCCATGTGAAGTTAAACTTTGGCATGTTTCCCTCATTTTCATGATGCTTTACCCACATTTTTCCCATTTTTCCCCATAGAATTCATCCATGTATAAATTTTCCACATTTAGGTCCATATCGACATGAATCTATTTGGGTCTCCCCAACCCATTATGTTTTTCTGCTAATATTTTATGTTTCAGGTGTATCGGCAAGACTTTTGTATTGTTACAGCGACTGGAATTTGTCTATGGTTGGCTATCAGAGTAAAATTTATGTTGTTTTAGCGACCGTGGAGACACCTTTCGGTATGAGTTTTTAGCTGTCAGGGTAGTGTCTTACCAATTTCAATATGTCTCCCCAACTAGGTATATGGAGGTTCATTGGTGTGAGTTATTCATTTTCGATGTGATGTCATGGCGATTTCGTTTTGTCATGCCGACCGGCAAGTAAGGGAAGCATATTGGGGGGAGTCATAGCTATTGTTGTAAGGTCTTGGCGAGTAACCTTTGGTCTCGCCGACCTTACACATGGATTTTCTTTGAATAAACTTTCGGTGAGACTAGGGTGGATTCAGAGTAAGTCTCGATGAATGTAGGGGGTCTCATCGATGAGACATATGTGGACTCTATCAGCATAAGGTTTGTGGTGTCTCACTGAATGACATATGGGTTTCATTTCGGCCAAACATGGGGAGCTTCGGTGAAGGGTCATGGTGAAGTAAGGAGTGTCTCACCGATGGAACATAATGATTTATTCAAGTGGATTTCGGTGTAAGTTTTGTTTGCTCTTGGCGATCAGAAAGTTATCTCGACGTGACTTTTGGTAAAGCAATGGGAATTCTATAAGAGGTCTCCCTGACATTGATTTGTCTCGCTGATAATACACATCAGAGCTCTTTCAGTGAGAAAATCTAAGGGTCTTGGCAAAGATGAATATAACAAGAGATACTACTCAGTGTGACTTGTTTGTTTCAGTGTGTGGTCTTGGTGAGGTGCCCAGGGTCTCGCTGAATGGAAAGCAGATGTGATTTTGTCAGCAGGATATTTGGATTGTCACAACAACATATGAGATAGGTGGAGACTTTCGGTATGACTAAGTGAACTCTTTGGGACCTCTCCCCGATGTTGATTTGTCTTGGCGAAAGCAATTGAAGGATACATTTCAGCGTGAGTGTACTTATGTCATGGCGACATACATAATAGATGAAGATTCTTGGTGAAACTCAAAGCGATCTACATAAGGTTTCCCCGATATCTGAAAGCTATAGCGAAGCGGGTGAAATGAATTATGCATCTTGGTGTGAAACTTATTTTGTCTTGGCAACTGGGAAACGTTAGGGACTCCCGGTGAAACGTTTTGAGTTCGATATAAAATCTCTCTGATAGTTGAAAGTCATGGCGAAGGAAAATAAGAAAAAGGAGTGACTGATGATATATTACCTTCGACATACTTGCTTATGTCTCAACGAATGAATAATACACTGAGAAATGCATAGTGTTATAACATTTTGTACTCTGTGAGATGTCTCACCGACATCACAGAGTCATGGAGAAACAGAAAGAGCACGGTGATGACAAACAATTGGATTACCTTTGGCATAGCTAACAGGATGTATCGCCAACTGTTTCATTGATGAATAACAGAATTTCAAACACTGAGGCCGACATGTAAAATGCTTGAGAATAGTTGTAGGCTGACATGATTAGAGCCCAAATTCAGTGGAAGGCCCACATATGACTTCAATATGATATGTTCTTCTCATGCTAGTGTATAAATAGGCATATTGTAATTGTAAAAGACCACCAGTTATTAGATATTCGATACACTGCAAGTAGATACAGTAGAATAAAATCATCAGACCAGAGACTATTGTTGCATGATTTCATAATGGAGGTATTTATGAAAATTAATTGATGTTGTTGCATTTCTTTGGTATCAATTATTTGTTGAATTGAATGAAAATACTTCTAAGTTGTCTCCAAGATTGATGCTTTATGGGTGTTTAAATTGACATAACAAGTTTATGTTCAGTTTATCAATACACATTTTTTGTAGTTGTGTGATTAATCAATTGGTTCTTTCA
>VDFB02128519.1:2496573-2531753 GCA_007258455.2 Sequoia sempervirens | reverse complement strand
TTAATAGATGGAGGAGCCAGTTTAAACATTTGTACCTTAAAGTTAATAAATGCCTTGGGAATATTAGAAAATGAAATTGATCCACAAAGGAAAATAACTATCAAGGCATATGATGATGAAGAAAGAGCTTCTAAAGGATTGATATTGTTGCCTATCAGAGTGGGACCTATTGTGAAGAATACATCTTGTTAGGTTCTAGATCGGGATCTTTCTTATAACATACTTTTGGGTCATCCATGGATTCATGATATGCAAGCAGTACCATCAACATATCATCAATGCATCAAGTTTCCATATGATGGAAAGGAAATAACTATACAAGCTAATTACAATAGTACCCAAACTTGTTCAAATCTTCGAGCAGCTCAAGATACCTTTGTGCCACACAATAGGGAGGCTCTTGTTATTTCTTCTTCCAATCTACAAGGACAACTGCAAGAATTGACAAAGAATCTTGACACTAAGCTAAATTTAAAAGACAAAGGAGTTGGTGAATATTCACTATCTCTTTCTACCTTACCTCCTTCTCCAAGGTCACATGGTCAGCCAACCTTATCAAAACAAAAGATTGCAACAGCCTCTACATCCCAAAATTTTGTGCTAGTCACAAAGTTTGATGGAAAATTTATTAGAGCCAATACCACTGAAGAAGAAGTTGAGGATAGGGACATCCTAAATTGGCTATACAAAGATGAAGATGATTCTCTCTTGCATATTAAGTTACCTACAAAACAATATGGTAAGGGGTACGCTATTATGCAAAAAATGGGCTATGAAGGAAATGGTCCTATAGGAAAAAGAAGAGAAGGAATTGTGGAACCAATTCAACCTGTTTCAAAGTATTCAAGTGATAAAACAAGACTTGGATATGGTAAAGATAAAGAAGATTATACTTCACAGCGAGCACAATCAACTTATGAAGAAGGATCAAATTCAGATAAACCTCATGAATTAGTTTTCCAATTGCAGAATAGTTCAGATACTGATTCCAATGAATATGAATGGGATACCATTTATAATGATGAATTTTGGAGAGACAAACAAGTTGATACCATACACAAATATGCACCTATTCTCATACAAGGAGAAGGCTCAAGGCCTCCACTTGATTATGTTTTACAAAGCAATCATGACTCAAGTGAGGACAATTTAGATTCTAATGCGATTGATGATCAACAGGAGAATACCATCATAGACCTTGTCTACCATGAGGATGATAACCACATCATGACTTTGACAATTCAAGACCTTACCCAACCTAATGATCCCATGCCTTTAATTTATCTGGAACTCATTGATTGGGACATTGGCGCACCTATCCATATCCCTACATTCCATGATGATGAGGACATTGTAAATTTTCTTTGTTCCTCAAATGAAGAAAACAATTGTTTCATCCAAGAATTTCATACTCATGATTTTGATAAGGAGGGTGTCAAGTCTCTTAGTTGCAAAATAAATGAAATAAAAGATGGATCTATTGGTGAAAACCGAAAAATGGCAGTGATAGATCAAAACAAGAGAAAAATAAAGAGTGAATCTGACAGTGAAAACCTTTCTGAGGCACTAAAGGATGAGAAACTTGACACTCTTCCCAAGCATTATCATGAAAGATCTTCTATTTTTATCGAACCAACAGAATCAATTAATATAAGTACAGCAGAGCAGCCAAAAGTTTTGCAAATTGCAGCATCATTAACAGTTGAAGAAGTCCTGAAATTCATGGAATTCTTGAAGCAGAATCAAATTAACTTTGCTTGGTCATATGCTGATATGCCAGGGTTAGATCCTAATCTGATAATGCATCATTTATCTATCAAGGCAGGGGAAAAACCTGTGAAGAAAAAGCTCAGAAAAATGCATCCACATGTTGCCTTACTGGTCAAAGAAGAATTAAAGAAGCTTTTGGATGTTGGATTCATTCGAACTATCGACTATGCAGAATGGATTTCCAATATTGTACCTATTTCAAAGCCAGATGGAAGGATCAGAGTTTGTACAGATTTCAGAGATTTAAATAAAGCTTGTCCCAAAGATGACTTCCCTTTGCCCAACATAGATATGATTGTTGATTTAACTGCTGGCCATGCAATGTATTCATTAATGGATGGATTTTCAGGATACAACCAAATAAAGATTGCACCAGAGGATCAAGATAAAACAGCATTCACATGCCCTTGGGGTACCTATTGCTGGAATGTAATGCCATTCGGGTTAAAGAATGTTGGGGCTACTTATCAAAGAGCAATGACAACAATTTTTCATGATATGATGCATACATTCATGGAAGATTATGTTGACGATTTACTTGCCAAATCTCACACACGAGAAGAACATCTAGAAATCTTGTCAAAAATCTTTACCAGAATGGAGAAGTTCAATGTTCGTCTAAATCCAAAGAAATGTGTCTTTGGTGTTACATCTGGAAAACTCCTAGGATACATTGTTTCAGAAAAGGGCATAGAGGTTGATCCAGAAAAGGTACAAGCAATAATGGATATGCCGCCACCATGAAATATCAGTCAGCTTCAATCATTGCAAGGACGACTACAGTCCATCAGGCGGTTTATAGCTCAACTGGCAGACAAAAGTTTACCATTCACGCATTTATTGCATAAAAATGTCCCATTCAAATGGGAAGACAAATGTGAAGCAGCATTCAATCAGATCAAGCAATATCTTGTGCACCCACCAGTTTTAATTCCACCTATTCCAGGAAAGCCACTCATACTTTATATTTCAGCAACAGAAGTATCCTTGGGAGCATTGCTAGCACAAGAAGATTCTACAGGCAAAGAAAGGGCCATATATTATATCAGCAGAACTCTAACAACTCATGAATTAAACTACACTTTCATAGAAAAAGCTTGTCTTGCAGTGGTGTTCGCTTCTCAAAAGTTGTGACACTATATGTTGGCTCATACAGTTAAGCTGATAACCAAGATTGATCCATTAAAATACCTATTAAGCAGAGCTACTTTAACAGGGAGACTTGCAAAATGGGTCATGATCCTAAGTGAGTTTGATATTCACTATGTAGATCGAAAAGCTATTAAAGGACAGGTCATTGCAGATCAGTTGGCTAAAGCACCTTTACAAGAAGAAATTCCAATGCATATTGAGTTTCCTGATGCAGATGTCTTCACAGCAATAATTCAGAAATCATGGACATTGTATTTTGATGGATCTTATACACAATATGGCTCGGGGGCAGGGATTCTCTTTGTTACACCTGAAGGACATACCATTTCACAATCATATCGGTTGATGTTTCCTTGCACAAATAACATAGCTGAATATGAGGCATTGCTCATAGGATTAAAAATAGCATTGGAATGGTGGATTGCAGAGCTCCAGGTCTACGGTGATTCCCAACTTGTCATTAATCAAATTAATGATGATTATCAAACCAAAGATGATAAGTTGCTACCTTACAAGAATATGGTGGATGATTATAAAAAGTATTTTGTGTCAATCAAGTTTTCACAAATATCAAGGATTGATAATAAAGCTGCAGATGCAATGGCTACCATTGCTTCTTTATTACAACTATCCGAAGATCAAACTAAGTATGAATTCTTGGTGGAACAATTGTTTTCTCCCGCCTATGATAATCCTGAGACTCAAGTCATATATCATTTAACTGGTTCTGATTCACCTTTGTATGGCAAGACTTATACCTATTTGAAAGATAATATCTTACCTTTGGATTTATCTCGCAACCAAAAAAGGAGCTTCATCCGCCAATCATCTCGTTATACCTTAATTGCCGATATCCTTTACAGACGTGGTCTTGATGGTACACTTCTTAGATGTCTTGAACCTGACAAATCTGAAAAATCCTTACAAGAGGTTCATGGTGGTATTTGTGGAACTCATTCAAGTGGTTTGACCTTAGCCAAGAAACTTGTCAGAATGGGATATTATTGGCCTACCATGGAGAAAGATTCTTTTACTTTTGTCAAGAAATGTTCTAAATGCCAGATTCACGGGAATCTTATTCATGCACCTGCACAGGAACTGCAACCTTTCACTCCAACATGGCCTTTTTCTCAATGGGGATTAGATCTTGTTGGAAAAATACATCCTTCATCATCAAATGGTCATAAATTCATCATTACAGCCACGGAGTATTTTACAAAATGGATTGAAGCTGTTCCTTTGACAACAGTGACTGGTAAACAAATATCTTCATTTATTCTGAATTATATTATTTTGTCGATATGGAATTCTAATTTTATTATAATGGAAGGCTCTTTAAAGAATCGTGATGTGGATGAACTTTGTGAAATTTGTCCAACACAAGTTCTCTACTAATCTTATTATCCACTGTGGTAATGGTCAAGCAAAAGCTTCCAACAAAAACAATCTTTGAAGATCTTGAAGAAGATAGTAAATGATGCCTGGACGTGGATTGGTATTGTCCAATTAAACCCAAATTTTGTGGGCATACGCACAGCATTCGTGACACCAACAGAGCTACACCATAGCTCCTTGGTCTATGGAGTAGAAGCTATCTTACCACTAGAAGTTGAAATACCTTCACTTAGGGTCTCACTCAAGGGATTGATAAGTGATGAAGACTACAGGGTTTCTTGCCTCCAAGAGCTAGAATTGTTAGATGAAAGACGTCAACATGTAGTTAATCATTTGAAAGGTTATCAATAGATTATGTCTCGTAGCTATAATCACAGAGTTAAACCACAGACATTTCAAGTGGGTGACTTAGTCTTGAGAGAAAATCCACGTAATCAGCAAGACAGAGAAAAGAAAGGGAAATTTGAACCTAACTGGCTTGGTCCATTTGTCATTATTGCGGCATAGGGTTCTGGTACATATCACTTATCCACGTCAGAGGGGGACCTGTTTGAAGAACCAATCAATAGTATTCATTTGAAGAAGTTCTATACATAAAAAAAAAATCATAAAAAGTCCTGAAAAAATAAAAAAAATTAGAAAAATCCTAAAAAAGTGCAATAAAGACGAGTGGTGAAAACCTGGTAAACAGGCACTACTTGTAATCAAAATGAGCTCCTCCATTTATTATTTTATGTCTGGTTTTCACTTTTGGCATTATCCGTCCATATCTATCCTCTGTATATATCTTTCATATCCATGTCCTATGACAGGGATTCTTATGTTTCATCATGGCTTGATGAAATTTGTACATATCCATACTCTTTAGGTTGTGTTTACACTGGGGACAAATGTAGAAACATAGACTGAACAAGAGAGGGGAAACAAGCTTTTTGAACATTGCAAACAGACATAAAATAGTTTGAAAAAACACAACAAACATGGTCATATCAAATCAACCACAACATATTTATTCAATGCCAATGGAAATCGAAACAACATGATCCAAACAACTATCGAAATGAGAATATCAATGATGATAACCAAAATTGGATGATCTTAATCTGAATAATGTTTGAAATATTTTAAGCAAGATTTGAATGGTTGTTTGATTTTCTATCATATCTCTGGAGTAATTCAATGATGTACTGAACTAGTAGAGCAAGGAAGGAGTATGATTTTTTTTTGTCTTTTGTTTGCGAGGAAATCATTAGTACTATGCAAATTGGTCGCGAGACATGTTCTATTATGTATCATGGATGACATTTTGGAATTTTCATGAGAAAATGATTAACTCTTGTCTGTTTATGCAAGCAATACTTAGGTCATCTCGGTTCAATTATACCTAGATGCTTGTAGTAACTTGCTATATCAAAAATCATGAAAGAAATACTCAGGTCATCACAGGTGCTAACATACCCTTTGATGCTTGTATTAACTTTCAACATTTCAAAGCTCTATGATGATACGAAAAGCATGAAAAAGCTCTCCAAATGGAAATATTGTATGGATGTCCTGCATGGTTAGTATAGATTGCATTCATGTTAAAAACTGCATTTTGCATTCATAAATTTTCCAAAAAGTTGGCAAAAAATCAAATGGTTATATCTTTTTGAAAACATGACTGAGTATATTTTGACATTCACAAAAATATCATTTCATACATTTTTCATATATATTTGCATTAAGAAAATCATAAAATCAAAGCATACACCATATACATCATTCATTCATTCATCAAATAGATTTCATCTCATAAAATCATGTATATATAAATATCATAAACCATGAAACCATTATATCATACACATCATATATCATCATAAATCATCACTACATTTCATATATCTCAAAAATGAATGTCAAAATGTACAAGGATGTCAACTACAAATGATATAAAATCATCAAAAATGGGATCATTTCAAGGTGTATACAACATGTCTCAACAAAATATAATGAAAATATCATCTACAATGCACTAGGCAATGCTATCCTCTGATGGCGCTGGTCTGGGACTTGTACCACCTACTCCTAATGGACCTGCACTGCCTATCCCTGATGGTCCTCCTGGAGGTAATGGCTGTGTCACACCCCTACTGGTAGTACGAGACCGACCATGAGTAGACCGTGACTGAGCATAACTCTCCCTCCGCTTAGGTGGAACCGCATCATGATATCTAGTCCGGTAAAACTCTGCCTCTCGGGTGGCTCTGGTAACCTCTCTCATCATGTCACTAGTCAAGGTGATAGCTGATACTCTCTGTCGTCTATCTGCTAATGCAATGGCCTGCTCACCCCGCTGTCTAGCTGCGTCCCTCTCAGCAGTAACCGAAGTCAACTGTCCCTGCAACTGTGTAATCAAAGTATGTGCCTATGCTAGTTGGGTCTGCAAACTCTGTACTATACTCTATAAAGAGGAGAGCTGACCTGATACTATCAGATCTACTGAAGGAGATGGGTCTGTATGTCTCATCCATGGTCGACCTCTACCACCTCTGCCACCTCTCCTACCACCTCTCCTACCACCTCTATCTCCACCCCTACCATCACCACCATCATCTCCCTCTGAGTCATCATCTCCTCGACTCTCATCATCATCACTATCCTCTGAATCATCATCCTCTGACACTGAGTCTCTCTGTTGTCATCTCTATGCAGCAATAGGAGCAATAGCCTCATCAGGATCAAACATACGTGGTGCTGGATGCTCTAGGACATACTAAAAATACTCTAGTGTTGTCCCTGCGTCAAGGACATCCACTCAATAATCCCACATCACTGCTCCCAAACTGGTGAACTCTACCACCGCTGTCTCATATGAAATCCATGGACCCCATACAGCAAGCTCTGGCTGTCATCATGCATAAATGGCTGAACCCACAGGCATACCCTGAATCCATCCAAACTGCCGACATACTCGTGCAGCAAGAAATCTCTCAATGATCTATGGAGTTTGCCCAATCAAAAATATGGAAGTACATACATATGGCATCTCCCTCACATCCTCTGGCCATGGCTCACAATCTAAATATGGTCTCTAGCATACTGTATCCAGACTATCCAATAGTCGCTGCCAATGCACTAGTTTGCCCAGTCTCAGTTGAGCAATAATGTGAGCATATCTCCATCTGTATGATCGACCAGCTAGTCGTTGTCCTCGAGTCAATGGACGTAAAATAGCAAAGTGCTCCCATGCCCATATCTGTAATAATGAGCACCCAACATCAAAACTCTAGCCTCTACCATATACAATATGATGTAACTCATCATATAAGTGGGATAGCATGCATGTACCCCACGCATACCGTGTCCCCTGCATCACCATACTCTCCAAGACACGACCCCATCCGATCGCGAACCCGTTCGACCTATGGTCGGGGCATAACACACCTCCAATGAATCCTGCAAGTATAACTGGTAAAGGTGGATATGTATCTATAATCTCACCCCATGGGATGAAGTATCCAACAATCTGATCATCTCAGAAAATCCTCCTCAAAGAATCAGTGCCTCCAGCCTCTCAGCTATCAAAAACTACTATCTCTCCCATCACTAGGATCCGTAAGATGTGATATACATCCTCAAGGGTCACTATAATCTCATTCGTCGGTAAATGAAATGTGTTGGTGTCACTATGCCACCACTCTGCAAGTGCTGTCAATAGAGCCCTGTTGAGGCGAACCTCAGGCATGTCAAGTAATGAACTCAATCCACAAGCATCAATCACATCTCTATTTTATTGTAACAAATGTGGAATCAATGTCCATGTGCTTGGAAATGTCTCTCATAACTGCAATACACCCAATCTCTCCTGTTGACATATCATCAAAGCAAAATTAGTATCAAATCATCATAATGTATCAATCCAAAACAAATCAATCAAAATATTTGTTTTTCATCATCATGGAACGCAAATATATACAAATCATGTTTTTTTTTTAACAACCTTAGAAGCAAACAAATCAATCAAACTATTTGTTTTTCATTGTCATGGAAAGCAGATAATCAACATCACGTTTCTTTCTAACAACTTTAGAAATAAACACATCATTCAAATAATTTGTTTTTCGTCATCATGGAAAGCAGATTTATTAGTCCTATTTGTTCTTATTTGTTTTCCAACAACTTTGGGAACCAAATTTATCATTCACAACAACATACAATCAAAAGCGCTACAAAACTGCTTATGGGTGCTACAAGGTTCCTCATCGGCGCTACAACATCAAAGGTGCTACAAAACCAATCATGGGCGCTATAGAATTTATCAAGGGTGCTACAAGATTATAAGCGCTACAAAACATATCAATAGCGCTACACTTTATATCAAATGCGCTATGAAATCATATGCGCTACAAAAATGATCAATAGCGCTACGAAATCTATCAAATGCGCTACGAAATCTATCATATGTGCTATGAAAAATCTCAAGGGTGCTAAAACACACTTTTCTACATCAAAACATTGAAAAACGTGCACTAAACAATTTTTTTTTGAAAAGCAGGAGATTTACGGGATACATATCGGAGGTCCATAGTGTGCTGGCCACTGATGTCGTTGGATACGCTCGAAACAGTGTTGGTGAATGGGAAGTGCCATTTTTCTCACTCAGAGCTCAAAATTTGCAAATTTTACTAGGTTAAAATTGAAAATGACATGGAAAATGACATTTTTAACCTATATAATGGTAAAATTGGGGCATTTTATCACATTTTAATATAGCAGGGGCAATTTCTTCATCAATTTTTCATTTCATATCTTTTAAGTCAATTTCTTCAAATCATTAGTTTCAAACGATGAATTGACATCTTCAAAATCATAAAAATTGAAAAATTTCACAAAAATCCATAAAAATAAAAAAATTCACAAAAATTCAAAATATTATCGATTCATCGTTTGCGGGGGCATATACCTATCGACATTTCGACAGTCAACATCTAGGGCAAATTTCAAAATTCTTTGAAGTAATGCGTAAAACACATCACTTCAAAGAGGGACAAAATGTATACACCTAAAAATGGTCACATCACATTTGTCGGTAATTAATTAAATATTTTTAATATTTAAGTAAATTTTAAATTCCATCATTATAAATAAATTTAAATAATTTATTTATATTTCTTCATTCTTTCATTTTAATCATCTTTTCTTATTCATTTCTTAATTAATTAAATAAACATTACGGTTTATTTATATTAATTATCATATAATCTTAGTTTGAATATTTTATTCAAATAAAGATTAAAATATTATTCTCTTCTTCTAAATATCATTTATAATTAAATATTTCAAATATTTAATTAATTCCTCTAATTCGATTCTAATATCCATTCATAATTAAATATTCCAAAATATTTAATTAATTCTTAAATCATTTTAAATTCTTCATATAATTAAATATTTCAAAATATTTAATTAATTCTTGATAATTCATATTCTTCTAAAGTCATATCATAATTAAATATCTCAAAATATTTAATTAAATCTTCCATATTTTTTAAAATCAAAAATCAAAATTCATTAAATGAAATTAAATAAATTTATTTATTTAATTTGGGGATTATCTTCAACACCCGGGAAGCAAACAGTCAAAATAGAAAATTTAATTTTCTCTGTTTCTGTGCAGGCTTGTTCCCGTGGGTTGAAGACAAGAATCCATCCTTCTCTCCAACCTCTCAACCTCTTCCATTTTCTTCTCAACCTCTCCATCTCTCACCTTTCAATTCTACCAGACAATCTCACAGCCGTAGATCCTTGCCAGCCATGATTTTGCCTGAGAAAAGCTATAAATATGACTGCCGGGTACTCCAAATGATATAGAAGTTTTAAGCAGGAAAATTATAGTCAAATTGCAAGTAGTATAAGCATTCATAGCATTCATAGTATTCACAGTATTTTCATAGCATAGCAATAGTAGCATAGAATCATGACATCTTCTGTTTACAGCCCCTGTGCATAATCCACATCCCCTGTAGATATCCGTAATCATTTTTCATATTCATCAACATATAGGATAGAATTCCCTTTTTGCATAACTCATTCTACAGTAGCCTTTTGGAGAAGCTGAGCTTACACAAAATCTGAGAGCAACAGCTTCAAATCTCTGGAGATAGAGGAAGATGGAACGCTTCTGAGAATTATTTTATTTCTTTGTTTGAATTTCTTCAGTATAATGTTCTATTAATTGTGTTTTTGTTTTCATTTAGATTACTCAAATTAACATACACACCACCTGTGAAGTAAATATAGTTGATAATAAAGAATAAATATTGGTTTATCCTTCTCGAAGGTAGGAAACCTAAGAAGGGTGTTTTAAAGGCGAGAATGTTTGTATCAGTACTAGGCTTTGGGAAAGTTGATTTTTGAGCAATGTCTTGTTCTTATAGGATTTGGATCTAATAGAATCCACGAGATCTTTCAAAAGCACAAGGTTAAAATGTACTAAGAATCTTCATTCATCAGTCATGATAGAAGTTGATTAGATAAATATCTTGATCTGTCTAATAGAAAAAGGCATAAGTGATTGATGTGATGAATCATGTATGCTTGAATATTATTAGTGAAAGTATGTATACATATGTACTATATGAAAAAGATACTTGTGCAATAATGCACTTCTCATGCTCCATGTGAATGACACATTAGTATGAATGATTGTATGCATATCATAGAAAATTGTTGCCTTAATTGTACTTATATATATACTTGAATGAGAAATGTTCAATATACTAATGTGAGTGATGCATATTTCATATTATTTTTGTTCTTGTGTGAGTGATGCACTAGAGTAAGTTCTTGATTCCCTTATGTGGATAAAGCACTTTAGTAATTATTTCATTCCTTATTTGCGTGTGAGATATATTTTCGATAATCATTGTGTATTGGATCGAGTAATGCTCACTATAACTGTACTATTGTAATTTATGCATATTCCCCCTTTTATGCAAGCAATGCACTTTTGCGAGAGATGCACTTACCATATTCATTGTATGAAAAATTGAATGAGTAATGCACATTGTGTACAAGACATGTTCCATATGTGTGTGAGTGAAGACTATAGGTAAATTATGTATTCATATCGTGTGTGAGTTAGGCACTAGGGGTTTATGTATTCTTGTTTATTAATTACTCATTCCATGTGCACTTGAACATGCTATGCACTATTATATCATTTGGTCCTTATTCTATGCAATTTTATTTTTCTTGTTGAATGTGTTGAGTGTGATAAATTTTAAACTTACCTTTTGGGACAAGATGCCAAATGTGGATTAACAAAGAAGGTGATCTTCTTTTCCAAGATCAATCAAATTTTATATTGGCCAAAGTGATTTGTACCATTGAAATAGATGAATAATGAAAGCCTAAAATTTTTGTATGTTTCTCTGCCACATCTTGTTTGCAAGAAATATGTTCATTCTAGTATAAGAGTGCATATAAGGCATCATACATGCATCAAGAATTTCCCTCCTACCCTATTATTATTGGTTTCTAGGTGTCTCATGCAGGGCCAGGTGCTATTCGAGTTAGGAAGAATCCTAGGGAAGTGTTATGCTTTCTGGTTGGGTGGGAAAAGCACCTTAACCATGCTCTTGACCTTCAACTTTCGAAAGACCACTCAGCTATGGCAGTTGAAGATTGATTAGATGTTTTATTTTCTTTATGTAATTGAAAAATTGGATATGTATCATTGCATGGATCATTGTATGGCTTGTTAGTCAATTGATGTAATGCACCTCTCTTGGATGCACTTTTGGTGCATTTATAAAAAGGCTAGGGATTATACATATCATACATTTACAAATATCTTTGTTAATAGAAATTTACTTCTTTTTTTCCAATTGTGGATTGAAATTTACCTTTTGTTGTGAAATTTAGTAACTGGTTAAATCAACATTGAGCTCTTAATGATTTTCCTAACATCTGGAATTCTAGGTTGCTATGGTAATCAACTTGAACCTTTTGTTTTAGTAAGTGATCTTCTTATCTTTAATGTTTCTAATCATGTTGATGATCTTTTGTAACTCACTGATCTTCTTATCTTTTATGTTGTTGATCAAAATGAAGACTTTGTTGTAATTTCTTGCAATCTTTAGATTGTTGAGATTTTTCTTTTTGTTAGTATTTTAATTCACTAATGATAATAACATGTAGTATGGGATCTTTTTTTACCATTATAGAGGAAATTATTCTAATATCTTATATGAGTAGGCATGTTGACAAAATGAACATAACTATTTCTTTCTATCGGTAAATATATTGGAATATGAAAAAGATTTGAATAAGATATAGAAGATTGTATGAAATAAATGAATTAGATGCATGCTTTTATTAGATAAGGTAAAAAGAGTGAATTTATGAAGCCATGATGTGCTAATGAGGTTTTCAAGTGTATGGATGCTAGCCACAATATTTTTGTTGTTGTTATGAATAGAAAAGTGGTTGAAGTAAACGATATTTGGTCAGGTGGGCTGCCTTTGACATTAAGGTAAAAAAAATTTAAAGAGGTATGATATTTTATCTTTCGTTAAGTTGATCATCGAGACGATGATTCTTTAAAGGGGGAAGGATGTCACGACCCCTATTTTTACTGTTCATAATTTTATAATGTTTGGTTAGATTAATTTATAATGACACAAAAGGGGAGTTAATTATATTTTAATTATAAAACTCATTCTTCAATTTATCAATAATGTTGTTTATTTAGAATAATAAACTTAATTACAATAAATGAAAGTACCTTGTTATTTAGGAAAATTATTTATTGTGCAAGTAATATTTCGTTATTGTTTATTTGAATAAATATAAAAATTGCTAATTAAAATGGTTTATCTATTATTTTTGAGGACAAATATTTCATTTGTAATTAAAATAGGCACTGTTTATTAATATTTATTGGGATAAATATTGTGCATGAAGTAAACTTCATTTTTTATTTTTTTTATTTTCAAGATTAGGTTTTGGGGGAAAATCTAAAAAGAAAACTTTAAAAGAAGGAAAAATTAAGAACAGAAGCATACAATTGTTTTTCAAAAACTTTCTTGTTTTTCTCTACAAACAATAATTGAAAAATGGCTATTGAGAAGAGGGTTTTCAAAAGCACAAGTAAACTATAACTAGTGGAAAGAAGAGGAGAAAATAATTAAAGGGAAAGATGAAAAGAATTTACAAGAGATTTCCAGCAAAAAGGATGAGAAAGAGAGGAACAGGAAGAGGGAATTCAATTGGAAAGAAATTTATAGGTTTCAATTCTTTTCCAATGTATTTTAAATTTCAAGTGGGTGAATAAATAACTGTTTGTGGAAAGATTTGATCCTCTCTTAAAAACCCCTTTTGAAAATCAATGCACAGTTAATTAAATGTTCTATTATCTAGATACTATAAGAGATTCATCCTCATGATTGTGCAAATTTATATTTTATCTATTCTTTTTGTATAAAACTATAAATATATTTATATAAATACACATATATAAATAGATATAGCATTACATATATTTATACCCTACTATTGTGAATCATGAATTAAATTTCAAAGTTATTGAACTGAAAATTGTGATTGCCTTTTTATTTTGTTTATACATCTCTAGATTGCAAGACTATTATATATATATATATATAATTGTACATACATATATAAATATATAATTATATTATTATATTATGTGATTTCAATTGATAACCTAGAAGTGAGCTTATTTTTTAATACGCTGGTTCAAATTTTGTTTGGTATTCAATTATATATATATATATATATATATATATATATATATATATATATATATATATATATATATATATATATATATATATTGGATGTTTTGTTTTCTTTTTGGGGAAGGCTTGTTAAAGTCCCCCCTAGCCACACATCCTATGGGGATGGTTCTCAGTGGAGGTATCCGCCCCTCCACAGGTTGTAGCCTATGGTGTGGGTGTTTCCCACATAGGCAGGGCACCCCCATATGGGGTTCGATGGCTCTTAAGCCAAGCTCTTGTGCATTCAAACTTCCTTCTATGAAATCATCTCAGTTTATTTCTTTTTTTGTGCTGCTTTAATTAACATTTGAAATTATAAAGGTATATAGTTATATATATATATATATATATATATATATATATATATTTATATATATGTATGTATATATATATGTTGGTGTATATTATGTATTTCTTTGGGAATATAAAGTAATGGCATGGCTATATCTATATATTATTTTGTTGAAAGTATAATTTCTAGAAAGTAGAAATATATATACATATAATCAGTTAAGAGGTTATAAATAACTTGAAACAACATTATCATACATGTAAAAGTTAGTGTAATTGAAGAAAAAATAAACCATACATCTAATTCATTTAAATATATATATATCTATCTATCTCTGCACAATATATATATATATATATATGATAATGTTGTATCAGAAAGGGTAACAAATATTTGTATCATACTACCATTTCAAATTATATATAAATATCATTATGTTGTTTTGTAAAGTGTAATAAATTGCTATCATTGGAGGGTATCATATACTCAACTGTCAAGGGTTTCATGCTCCTACCTTTTTGCCAAATGTGTGTGTGTGTGTGTATATATATGTTGGTGTATATTATGTATTTATTTAGTAATATAAAGTAATGACAAGGCTATAGCTATATATTATTTTGTTGAAAATATAATTTCTGGAAAGTAGAAATATATATATATATATATATATATATATATATATATATATATATATATATATATATATATATATATATATATATATATATATATATATATATATATATATATATATATATGAATATAAGTTGGGTATATACCTTGAATCATTAAATGACAGAAGTTGTGAATTAGACTACTATAGCATGTTCCCAAACTTAGTTATTGCACTAAAGTTGGATTATTTTATGCAATGCACAATGTTCTCTAAGGATAATTAAGTTAGTTACTTTCACCAACAAATAGATCTCTTTACATCCATTCATGTTTATTTGATGTAGTCTCTCATTGGGACCTCAAATAACTCTTGGTTGCATATTTGCGCAAATTATTTAATTTGAAGCTTACAAATAAAACTTTCCATTTTCATTTTTCGAATGCATCAAACCATATTAATAAAAAAAATTAATGCTTATCCTATTAACATTATTTTTATAAAGTCATTCTAGCCTGATGCTCCCTTATTTTAGATGCTTATCTACCTAGGTAGTTTTAACTAAACACATTGAATTTAAAGGATATAATAATACATTTATATATATGCATAAATATTAGACGAAGTAATGAAAAAAAAGGGTAAGTTCATTTATTTTAGCATTTATAATTTTTGGAGCCTCGTATGAATTCCTTGATTCTCTTAAAATGAACAGGTAATAAATATGTATGAATTTTTATTTTTTTCAAATTAAAAAAATATTGTTTCAAATTAATGAATAGAGATGTTATAAATCCATCATTAGTATTAGGAATATCCTAGAGATACCTTACTATTGTTAAACAAGCGCAGGACAACTGAGAGGGGGGCGGGTGAATCAGTTGTCACAAAATTCAAACTTAAAACTTAACACTTATTAATTCCACAACCAAACTTATTGTGTTATTAAGTTATAGCATGAAACACAAATAATAGAAAGTAAATCAACACAATGAACACAATATTTTTATGTGGAACACCCAATGAGGGAAAAACCACGGTGAGCGTTAACTCACAATAAAAAAGATTATAAACTGAATATAAAGGCTCATTGCCAAGGGCTCAATACCCAAAAGAGGTGAAGGTTAATTCACAATATAAAAGATTATAAACTGAATACAAAGGCTCACTTCTAAGGGCTCAATACCCAAAAGAGGACTCACTATCCAAATACAAAGGCTCACTACCTACAGAAAGGACTCATTATCCAACAGGGATGCTCACTACCTACAATTACAAAAAAGAACAAAAGATCCAGCACAACAATTAACACACATCCACAAGATTGTAAATTTTTTTTAGCACACTACCTTCAACACACCAAAGAATTGCTATCACAAATCACTCACACACACACTTCTGCTCTTGTGATTTTTGGCACACTTTCGTATCTTTGCATCACACTACCATACAACTCTTCACAAATTGACTTGCTTTTATATCATCCTTAACCTTAAAAACTTTCTCCAAGGTCAGCCACAAATGCCTTATTTTATAAATTCAAAATAGGTCGACAACTCAACATTCCCATGGTGGAAAGGAATGAGAGTAAACTAATAAAAAATAAATTGAAGATAAAAAATAATATCTCAAATCAACCACACACTTCCTTAATTAAATTTTAATCTTTGAAAAGAAGTGTAAACACTAGGTCGTCCAAACCTAATGAAAACACAAAAGAAAATTGATGTACACAATTCCGAACAAGAAGATGACATGCAGACACCACAACATGCCTCTTTATACATGAGAATCTATCTCAAAATCTTCTAGATACATCTACAACACAACAACAAGCTTCAATCATTAAACACCTTTCATCAGTCCATCCAGACTGTGCAAACACACACTGAAATACTAAAACATGATTTTTTTACCACCAAACTCCAAACCTCTTTTATAGAGCATAGAAAAGACCTTCATAAGACATATTCCAAATCCAAAAGATCTGAAATGAAACATTAGAGAACTACGAAGTAGAAATATTTCTCCTAGTCCACAAAAGACCAACCCTACCAGAACAGTTCACATACCGATAAATGTAGCTTTCATGTACCATCAAACCTGAAGCTAGAACCTAGTAAATATCACCATGAGATCATAATTATCAATCCTTTAGATCCAAACAAGCATAAGATCAACACAAGAGAAATGTGGAGCACATATCGAAGCACATTATGAATACTTTCATCACTCTGACTTGACTTCTTTACTAATTTTCTCAAAAGCACTTGGAAACTCATCAAACCAACAAATTTTCAACATCATAAAGATAGCTCCATGTACTCACAACATCTCAATAGAATCTTAGCTATACATGTACAATCTGCAACATACTAAACTATGTTGATATCAATGAAAACATTAATGACAACACCACTAAACTAGCTCATACTTGCAACAATCTCTCCCTTTGTCATTGATGGCAACACATGATGTGAAAAACCATCAATGACAAAAAAAAATTTCACAATATCCTCGGAGAAAACCTTCTCTTCTTCTACAACTATTTTTCACATGACTTTCTCTCCCCTTTTGACATCAATAGCAAAGATCAACAACTCTGATTACTCTCCCTTAGGAGTACACTCATAGTGCAACAATGAAAACCTTAGTTGGTATGAGTTTTCCACAGTCCATGAAGTTACTAATATTTAGCTTTTGGATTCAACTGTGTCAATTTTTTTGTCAACTAATATAATTTTTTTTTTTGGATTCAACGGTCCATGAATTTTTTATTACAATTTTTTAAAAATATAAAAAATCGTATGTCTAACCACCTTAACTTAGTTACAACATCATGAAATTCATTTTTTTTTTAATTCTATAATATACAAAGTATATAATGTGATGATTGTTTCAAATTCAAAAAATGTGATATTGTTTGAAAGCTATAGATGTTTTTCAATCAACCTATCAATTAGGACTTTAGTTGTAATTCAAATAGAAAATGATTAATAATTATTTATTAAATTCAAAGTAAAGAATAATTTATATTGGTGGAAAGCTAAGAATCTCCTTTAAAAACCTTTTTCATTTCATCAATTTTGGGTTAAAAAAGTTGCCAGCCACATACCCATCATATCACCACTTTTTGGCCCATCATGATCCTACACATACCCTTTATCATCTTCAACATATTCCCACAATGGTTCATAACTCATATAAAAAAAATTGGTGTGCTTCAAGATAATATTTATTTTAGGTTTAAACATAATGGTTTTTATTTTTAATGAGGTTCTTTTGTTTGCTTGCATTATCTTAGTACAATATCCCAAACCACTTTTTGTTTCTTGCATGTTAGGTTCTATAGGAACACAAATTCCTTGTTCTTTCTTTCCACATCCTTTTTCATTATAACCCAATTGTTTCATAAGTTCATAGCCTCTCCCATAAAGTCCTTCCATTTATTTTAGGTTTGGTTTTGGTAATCTATCTTTTCAAAATTAGTTGTATAGCTTGTGTCATTTTCAAGGGTAGATGAGATAGATGCTTGTGAGTTTTCTTCTGAATTCTATGTTGACATGACCATTGGTTACTTTTTTTTCATTTTCTTTTATTTTTATTATGTATTCTCCCATAAACGAAGGTGTGAACTCAAAGGAACCCTAATCATCCTCCAATAATTTTGACACTGTTTCCATTTCTTGTTTGTCTTCTTCCATAGGTTCTATTTTCGATGTTGGAATTAATGTGTTTAGAGGACTTTTTGTTCCTTTTTCTAATTGTAAAAAATCTTTAGGCTTAGGTTCTATTTCAATTTGGTATACCTTATTTTTGTAGAAATACTTCATTATATGATGAAGTGTTGAAGGAACTACATGCATTTCATGAATCCAAGGATGCCCTAAAAGAAGGTTATATGAAAGATTATCAGGAAGTACATGAATAGGGGTTTGCAAGGTGGCCTTTCCAACTATAATAGGTAAAGTAATCAAACCCAATGGTTGTTTACCTATATTATCAAATACTTGAATGAAAAAGGAATCATGTTGAATTTTTGACTTATCCACACAGAGTTTATCCAAAAGTATCACAGTACACACAATAAGAGTGAAACCATTGTCAACAAGGGTTCTTTTTATTCCTAATCTGTTATAGATTTCTATTATCACGAAGGAATCATTTCTCTTTCCCATTTCTAAATGAGGTAGCTCATGTTGATGAAAGGTAATTTCTACTTTAAATGTATCCATTCCTTGTATTATAGTTGCCACACCATTTACATTTGTACCAGGGGGAACCACTACTTGTTGTAAGGATGTTTGAAGCATGGTGTGATAATTAGGTGAGTTTTGAATTAGTTCCCATAGAGATATCTTTTCAAGAGTATTCTTAAGTTGTTCAAGAAGATCATAATCATTCTCACTATACAAAGGAAAATGAGGAGCATTAGGCAAGATGGAATTAGGCAAATGTAAGGTTGATGGACTTGGCTGTTTTGGTTGTGTATTATTTTGAGTGTTGTATGTATGAGCAATGGTATTATTACTTGATTGTTGTAAAACATTGTTCTTAGGTGGGTAAAGAGTAAATTCAAGATTTTTTTTAGGTGGAGATTTTTGTGAAGGTGGATAAAGGATAAGTTGAGGCTGAATCATGCTAACTTCTCTTGGTTTTGGTTTGTCATAAAAATCCTTAGTGGATGAACCTTCAGAGATGAATTCCTCAAGAGCTTCATCTAACATGTCAAATAACTATGCTTTCTCCAAGAGGTTCATTGGCTTATAGGTGCTTTTGGTTTTGTTTTCAAATGAATGCAAAATATACTCTAATCTAATTGTACTATGAACTAGTGCTGAAAATGAAAAGTGCAAGAAACTAATTCTATCCACAATTTCAATGAATGCAAATTATGCTAATTCTAATGATTTGAATGTAACAAAAATTCTAAAAACTAAAATAGGAATCTACTAATAGAAAAAAAAGCATAGAAATAGAGAATTCAATGTTGCAAAGTGTAGTTTAAAATCTACATTGGGACTAAATCACCCAAGGTCTTGTACAAGTCCTAGTGAGATTTTTTTTCAAACTTTTTAGTAAATTTTATGTGATTTTTTATGATTTTTATGTTGTATGATCTGTAAACTAAATGCAAATGTAGTTTTTAGATGTTTTTCAATGACTTGAGATGCAAAAATGTAACCTTATGCACTTTCACTAATGCGAAAAATTAGAAATCCTAGAATGTTAATTAACTAATGCAAACCCTAATGTGATGATAATGCAAGCAAGATCTAGGATGATAATGCACTCCAAATAAAAATTATGATGTTCTAAATGTAGGTTCACCAAAACAAAACATATAATTTTTTTGGTTCTATGCTTGGAAGATAGAGCAACAATCTTCTACACTCTCACTCAAGGAAAACCCTAGAGACTCAATCTAAGATATGCAAAGAGGAAAGAGATCTTGTAATAGGGTTGTCCTAGGATTTGATTAGACACTAAATGAGGGTTAACCACCAATATAGGGATTGGAAATACAAATTAAATGAAGGAATAAATTCTTAAACTTAATTCAATGTAAAATTTCACTAAATAACCTAAAAATGCATGTAAAACATAACAGATAATTGCAAGATGAAATGTGTGCACCTGGAAACTTGAAGAAGAGTGGATGAAGGCTTGAAATGTTGAAAACACTAATTTTAAAGCTTGTTGGCACTCATATGCCACTCTAGTAAATTTAGGACTTCCCAAGTTAGGGTTTTTGGATAGAAACTAAAATCAGGCAAAAGGGTGTCTGAAACTGCAAAAATTTGGAAAATGACCTGTACTGGGACTCATACGCCAGAACTAACATATCAGTCTAGTTACCTGGTTTTTTAAAACTTCAAAGTCTAAATGTGATTCTTAATGTCTACTATGTCCTTTCTAATTTATTTTTGAATTTGAAACCCTGATTTGTAACCTATAGAAGTCTTCCAATGATCTCCTATGCAAGGTGATAACTTTGACCTATTTAAACACTTGACAACTTTCTCCAAACTTTATTTTCAATATGTCTTAAAACTAGATTTGAAAAACACACACTAAAGAGAGTGAAACATATTTTTTGTTAGTGGATAGGGGTTGTCCTTGGTCAAACCCTATTTTGGTAATCAAACCTTTAAATGAAATGAATTATGAAAAGAGAATGATGAATGAACAAAATGTAATGTTGTAACTCACCAAACCCTAGCAATAAAGTTCTACAAACGTGTATGAAGTGGCTCTAATGAATGTAGATCTTGGCTCTTTCTTGAATGTGATAGATCTTAACTTGAATGTTAGCTTGAATCATAAATCCCTACACCACAATTGTTAGCTAAAAAACAAACATGTTGCATGAAGACTTTGACATGATGCTTGATGCTTGAATAATGCTCTAAAAAACTTGATAATCAACTCTTTAATGCTCTTGTAAACCATTGAATGCTTCAATTTTCTATAATAAACGAATACTTGAAGGTTTAGGATGATCTCTTGAATGCTTAGGTGAAAATGAGTGAAATAACCTTGTATTTATACTTAATTATACCAAATTTCCTGAAATTACAACACTAGAGGCCAATATCAAATATATGAGAGATATTGGGAGAAGAGAAACTATGATTTTCATGATTGCATATGTTTGCATCCTCTTTTACCAAAGATTTAGTGGATGATCTAGGTAAGATAATGTCCTCAATGGCCTCACAACTGAAGGGTTTGAAGGACATGCTTTCTCTAAGGTTTACCATTTAGCTTTTATTTGTTTTGTTTTATGTTTTTGATTTTTTTTAATGCTTCCTAATGATTGTAAAATGTAAAGTAATATATATAATCTACAAAATGATGCTAAAAATATGGAAAAATTACATAAATTTAATACCATCCTCAACTAAAATATGCAAGAAATATTTTCCAAAATTCTACAAGATCTAACTAAAGAAGCAATAACTTAAATTCTCAAAAAATTTATTTCAAGATGTTTAAGTGAGGAACCAAATGTGTAATGCCCCTCCGTGATTGTGGTCTTGCATGTTGACTTTTTTTGGAGTAATGTGTCTGTTGGGTGTCTTTGTTTGTTTATTTCATTGAGGAGGAAAGCATGAAAAATAAATAAATAAATAAATAAAGGTTTTAGAATAAGTTTATAGAAGCATTTACATAATTGAATAATAGATCTTAATAAATTGAAATTTTAAATAAATAGATTTGTGTTAACAAGTCAAAATAAAAGAATAAATCTATAATAAGAATATGATAAATATATGTTATCATGATTGAAGATTCCCGGTAACTTCCTCGGTAACAGTCATTGGTCAATTAACAAGCAACATTCATCTTGTTATGAGATATATAATAAGAATTAAAAATAGGAAATGCATTTTTACCAGGAACGTCATTACAACCTTCTCTATTCCGCTCTTAATAGCTTTATGGAGAATTGAAATGGTGGCATTTATGTAGTAATTAATGCATTTGAGCACTATGGTGGTAATGTCTTGTGGAGGTTGCTATGACATTGAATACCTCGCAGATCATGGGGGAGAATACTCCTTAATTTGGAAATGTTTGCCTTGCATGGGGGGAATTACTTTATGTGCATGGAATACTTAGTCGAAGGATATTTCAAACAAGAAATTACCATGGCCAGGAAATTCTATCTAACACCTCAAACCTTTGCACCAGAATGGGCTACCCAACCTATGATTAGTCTCCACAGTGTTACAACTATATTGACATGGTTTCCCTTCCTTCTCACTTCGGATAGAAATTGCACTTAGCTTCTTACAGAGAAGATCAATGACTTTGGTATGTTAATAAATGGCTGAGAAAATGAGTAGCTCAATCCACCAAGTCCATCTTGTATCGAAGCCTAGCAGATAACACGACCTGCCTCAGACTTTGTGGAGAGGAGACACGCAAGAAGGAGGTGAAAAGTTAACAAAAAAAGGTTATCACGGGGAGGGCTGTGGGACGCATATTTCAGGTATGCCTATCTCTTATATAGGACCTTCTTGTAGCATTATATCAAGTTACTATGTATAATGGCCTATTATAATCTACTAAATAATTTGAATGTTTCCTTAATGAATTGGGTCTGTGCATACCAACCATCATATTACTCTATTTTGTATAATATTCTGCATGCTAGGAAAAGAAAACATTTATTGTTGTATTGCATGAAACTCTCCCTATTCATAGTTACGCGGTGATGCCCCTGTCTATATAGTTTTTCCCAGCATGATTGTGACCTAGTCTTAGTCATAGCACTTAAACTTAATAGGGAGTTTAAAGGTTTAAATAGCCTATTTTATTCTACTGACAATCTATCATAGTTGTAGCACTTGAAAATAATGATAATAATGCAAGTAGATGGCTATAATTCCAAATTCCAATATTCACTTTCTAATATACTTGGCAACCTATCATAGTTACAACGTTTAGAGTTGAGGTATTGTACATAATTAAATAGCCTCCCTGAAACCTTTGGTAACTTGTCACAGCTGCAACTAGTAAATTAAATCATCTCTCTGATTTCATTGACAACCTATCAAAACAACACACTTGAACATGGTAGGGTGTATAAATTTAAATAAACTCTTTGATTCTATTTGCAACCTGTCTTAGCCATCACACCTGAACATAATTGGAAGTTTAAAGGTTTAAATAATCTCTCTGATCTCATTGTCAACCTATCTCAACTGTGATGCTTAAACATAATAGGAATTTTTGAGGGTTAAAATAACCTCTATTTTGATATACAATACTTAATCAATTATGCTTCGATGGATGCACACACACTATTTCAAAGCTCCCAAGGTGGCGTAGGTCACTAGAATGTTATGTTCTTGGTAACCATAAGTTCTACATTTCTTACTAGATTCCTATCAAACTATTTTGTTATGGCCATCTTTACTTTCACATTTTATAGTCATGTCTAACCAAGATATTCGCAACCACACTCATCTATAAATATGTTTTAATGGATGCCCACACTCTAATCCAATGCTCCATTTTGGCACAAGTAGGGTTTTATGCCTGCCAGACATAATTTCCTTTACATAAGGATATGAATGTTGTACAAGCGTAGTGGTACTTTCTATAGCATAATTGGGTAACCAAATTTGTTTTCCATATTATCGCGATAAACACTTTGTGTAGCAGAGTATAAATTATATATATAATTTGGTACCGTAGAAGAATATTTGATACCTACTTAGTTGAATATGTTCAATAGGAGAATTAGGAAATTTTATAGAGAGCTTAGACTTATTTGTATAAGTGATAAATGAAAGAATTGATGTAGCAAGTTAAGGAAAACATAGTACATCATTAAATTTAAGTTTAGAATAAAAGGGTTATTTAAATTATATGGTTATTATTGACTATGTGGAAAAATTATGCTTATATAAAAAGAAATATTCTAGAAAAGAATAAGATATTATGTAATAAAATTGACCCAATTGATAGCTCAAGGTTAAAGATATCATAAGGGAGTTAGTAAAATATCTGAAAATGGTATTATGTTACTTGATTATGTTTCTTTTAGGAAATAATATGTAAATACAAACCAAATGGTTTAGGTTATTTATTACATATATGATTGCATATAGGATGCAAGAAAATATAGGGGGGTTAAGTTATTATTGTTTTAAATACATAGAGGGATAGATATTAAAATATGTTTCTATATGTTCTTTAATGGTTTTAATGATTTCTCAACAAATGATAAGATAAATAGGAGTACATTTGAGTGGGGAGATGTTAACTATAGTGTTAGTTAAGTGTTTTGAAGTAAAAGAGAGAGAGAGAGAGAGAGAGAGAGAGAGAGAGAGAGAAAGAAGGAAAGAAATACATTATCCTTGGGGGAGGGTTTGATTTTTAAATAGTTAGTGGATGAGTTGATGTTAAATGTTGATTTCTTGAAATAATGTTTACTCGATTGCTTGTAGTAAATATGTTTATGCAAGTTCTTAAATGACTCCACCAGGAATAAATGAATAAAATAACTGTCAATGATTCTTTATGATTGATACATGGATTGAATTGGTGCATTTAAGGATGTCTCCGTTCCTTCTAATATGTCTTCCTCATGAGTTGTTGATTTATGGAGAACTTATTAATTGATTTGTGTACAATGCTTGGTTGTGAGATGTTTATGCTTCTTTATTGAATGCGGCCTTTCCACTTTGAATTTATACTCCATTGATGAACCTTGATACTTAGTTATGTTAGCCTCCATTAGGAGTTGAGGTTATTTGGTCATTAGGCTTCCAGAGGCGAGGGGAAGTTTGTTTCACCTTGAATCTTCATTGATTTGGTCTTTGTCAAAATTTTGATTGTAATTATGATTTGAAATTTTGAGTGGGTCGTACCTAATTTTATGATCGTTATGTATATGGCTATTGGCAAGATGGTATATACCTCATGTATGATTCAGTTTGAAAGGGTTGTTCGAAACTTTGTGAGACTCTGATTATGTACTTGTTAGTGAGATGGGTTATGCCTTGCATGCTTTTATGTTGTGATTCTATGTTCAAATTATGATGGTACAACCCTTGTTTTTGACATTTGTTGGGTATCTAGGGAGAGTGGCTCTTCATGGGGGCCGATGCCTCAATTAAGAGGAAGAGCACAGGATAACCCACGAATGAGTTTGTTAATCAAGTGAAAACATAATAAATGAATTTTAGGAGGGATAGGTAGCAATCACATAATAATATTAAAAAATTGTGGTTACCTCATCTTCATTAGGGCTTTCACAGACTAATGGAAGGTTGAGAAGGTCATGGTTGGCAAGGTCGTTACCTCATTCTTAGGAGAGGTTAATGGCTCCACATGAGTCACCCTATGGAGCGGCACCTTGTGATAGGATGTCAAGATAACAATAGATGGAGGTGGCACCTAGTGATAGGTTGTCTGGATAATCCATGTACAAATGGAGGCGGCACCTTGAGTCAGGATGTCTGGATAATCCATGTAAGGCCATGTGATGACACTCTCCTCTAGCTTTCCCTTTTTGGAGTTGCTTCATTGAATTCCTCTGGAAGTGGTCTTTTGATTTTATGACTAGAGATTTATTGATGTTATGATATTTGATTTATTGTTACTATGTTTCTGAAGTGGTTTATCACTATTGTGAAATGATTTGGATGTCATGTTTTCTGGTCATGGTTTATTGATGTTGTGACTATCTTTGGGTTTCATGTTACTCTTGTATGATGTTGAGTCTTGTGGTTCTCTATTTGAATGTTCTTGGTTGAGGTCTCTTTCTTTTCAGCTCCTTAGCACGGGGGGTGGGTCTTTGGACCCACGTGGTTGGGTGGAACGTGCTAAGCACCCCATTGGGTCTCCAGTTGAGGATTGAGAGGTACGAATTGGTGTCAGTTGTGGCGACTCCAAACTTGTATCCGTCTTTGAGCCAGTTATGATACTTTGTATTTATCTTATTAGCTACATCATTCTTTATGGTTTCCCATTCATGTTGGGGAACGTTGTTGTATCATTGTTACTCTAGACATTGTATTGTAATGTAATGTTAAACCTTGTGTGGATATTGACCCATGTAAGTTGTTATTCAATGTGTTGAGTTAATCATGTTTATGTTATATTTATGTACACAAATGGTTTCTTATCAATGATTTATCATGTATGTGTTACATTTGTTAATGTTTACTTTGTCATGGATTATATCTTTGGCTTTCATTCTTTATTGCTGTTGTATGGAATTAAGTTTGTAATGTCTCCTCGTGTACCCCATGGGACGTAAGTGTAAGTGAATTTGTTTAATTAAGTTATATGACTTTTGATTTAATGTGCATCACATGTATGTTTGGAATACTTTAAAAAAAAAAATTGTATAGTAATTATTGTGTTGATGTTGGGGTTCCCTTTATGGGCTGCATAATTCATAGGGAAATCATATCAACATTACATGAATCTAGAATAGTGGTTATTGACAAAATACAAACAACATACTAGTACAAAAATTTCCCATTCTATAAAATAGGGGGCGAGAACTACATACTATGCACCTCTTGGGTATATTTCGCTTGCGTGAATCCCAACCTCCCCAAAGAAAACAAAAACAAAAATCCACACCCCTTGCTTCAACCCCTATACCTTGTGCATCTTCCTTGTGTTGAAAAATAAACATTCATGTAAAAATATCCCCCCCCAAAGATGAGGCTCACACGAAGTTTGTATGGAAGGGAATTATTGATTCCCATGCCTCTGCACAACATAGACCACTCCTACCCGTTCAATGATTATAGGAGTTGAGTTTGGAGAAAGCTCTAGCCAGTTCTTCAAATGATTTAGAGGAACTCAATTTTAAAATCGAGGATTTTTGGACCACCACTCCTCACCCATCCAATTAAAAGACCAACTAAGTAGTATCACACTAGTTTGTGGTGTCAACATTAGGGAAAATTTATATAAAAAATGGCCCTTCTAAGGAACTCTAAGTCAAAAATCATCTCAAATAATAAAAATTATTTAAATATTAAAAATATAAATTACTTAACTACATGAGTTGTGTGGGGACACATGTTTCTATTATAATTCCTTAAAAACCTCAAGTCCATTATTTTTTTAAAAGTGGTAACATATATTTTTATTGACAAACTCAAATTCACTTTTCATTTTAGATTATTTATTTTCTTGAGTTTTTTATTTTTTATTTAAAAAATATTAAACTTAAGTTCATTTTTTAAAAAAAGTGGTAACATATATTTCTATTATAATTTATTAAAAAACTCAAGTTCACTTTTCTTTTCTTCATTATTTGTTTTTATTTTAAAAATGGTAAAATAAAAGTAACTTTAGATATTTTATTGTATACTTAATATTTTATTTTATATAAAATTTATATACTAGTTTATTTATATTTAAAAATATATATTTAAAGTAGTGAAGGGATATCTCTTTTCCATAGTTTATTTGATTTTCTCACCTTTTTTTTCTTTCATCATTTTTATTTTTTATTTTTTTTATTTTATTGTTTTTAATATTTTTAGCGATTTTCTCCAACTTTTTCTCCTTCCAATTGTTTCCATTTTTTTCCAATTCTCTTTTTGTTTTTATTTTTATTTTTCTAATTCTTTTTGTTTCATGTGATTTTTAGCTTTTTTTGAAAAAAAGAGGGGTAAAAACTTTATTGAAACTCTAGGAAAAAGATTACAAGCAAATCTCAGAACAATAGCTCTGAGAGAAAAGCATAAGAACAATAGAAGAGCAAGAGCACGGTCAACCAACTCCACAACCATCCATATCCTCGGTCAAGATCCTCCTCAGATCCAAACAATAATCTTGGGGAAGATGTCTCCATTCCTCAACCCTCCAAACATCAACATGATCTGAAGCCCACTTCGCCAAACAATCAGCAGCCCTATTCCACTCACGTGGAATGTGGACAAAGGACACCATATCCATCCTAGAACTAATTTGCAAAATCTGTTGAACAACTAGAGCCAGCTGCCAATTAACATCCTTCACCTTACGTTCAATCAACAAATTCACAATAACCTGAGAGTCAGATTCACAAATAACCTTATGCCAACCTAGAGCATAAGCATGCTCTAGAGCATAGACAATCTCCAATCCCTCCATAAAATTATTAGCCTGCCAACCTTTATAAATAGAAAAGAAGAACACAACTTCACCTAAACAGTCTCTACCCACGCCGCCAATCCCAGCAGGTCCAGGATTACCATGGGAAGAGCCATCTGTGTTAATCTTCAAGATATCCTCAGGAGGAGGCATCCATCTACCCATCCTTTGAACTTTCTTTTTTGCACTTCTACCCCTTCTGACACAAGCAGAGGTAGGAGACAAACCTTGAAAACCCCATTCTGTCAATAATTTCAGCATCCCCTCTATCAAGTGGGAACATCACCTCACATTTAGCTTCCACAGTCTCCTGGATCATTCCCAAAATTCTATACCAAACTTGTTGGATACCTAACCTTTCCCCTCGAAAAATCCTACGATTTCGCTCTAGCCAAATCTGCCAGAGAATAAAGGTAGGTCCAATGCACCAAACAATCTGAAGAAAAGGAGTCAAAGTAGGGGGCTTACCCAGACTTCTCCAGAATTCCACCAAGGATGAAGCATGAACACAAGGGTGTTTCCAAACACCCCACCAAAGGTGCCAGAGCTGCAAGGAGAAAGAACATCTGAAGAACAAATGTGAAGAGTCCTCCTCAGCAGCACCACACAAAACACATAAGGAAGGTCCATGAAATCCATGCTTCTGAATATTGTCCCAAGTCAAACACCTATTCCATGCCAAAGTCCACACAAAGCAATTACATTTTGGCCAAGAGAACTTATTCCACACATACTTCCACCAATGGACCTCTTCTCCATTCAATCTATGAGCCATCAATTCTTGATATCCACTAGCCAAAAAAAAATGCCTTTAGGATTTGGGTGCCAAGCAAGAAAATCCTTGTCCTTGAGGGAACTATAGTGTCTAACTGATAAAATAGTATGAAGCTTAGCACAATCTTCCTCCAAACCTACCATTGGCCACTCATGCGGGCACTTCCAGCTAGCAACCTTCAGCTGACCACAAGGGTGAAAAGATTTAAAATCACTCACCCTTGACCAACTAGCCTCCAAGAAGCACTGACAGAGAGCCAATAAATTAGGAAACTGAGAGATAATGGGAGGAAAACCATCCCAAGAGTCAGACCAAAAGAGAGCATTTGTTCCCTTCTTACATATCCAAAATAATCCCTCCTTAATCAAAGTAGCCCCTTTCTTGAGAGTCCCCCAAATCACTGATCCACTTCCCACCAGAGGATAACGGGGAACCTCATCCTTTGGGATCCTAGGAAGATACTTAAGAAGAAGAATTTTAGCCCATAGTTGATCTTGCTCCACACACCATCTCCAATAAAGTTTTGCAGCCAAAGCCATCCCAGATAAAGATGAATGCCTCAAACCCAGACCACCCAACTGCTTAGGGGAGCACACAATATCCCATTTGACCAGGCTCCATTTAGAAGAAGACAAGTTTCTAGCCCATAAAAACTGCCTTGCCAAGGAATCCAATTCCTTAACAAAGCCCATCGGAGCCACCTGAAGCATACATCTATACAAGGGAAGAGCCTGAACCACATATTTAAGCAACTGAACACGCCCAACAAAGGAAAGCCATCTATGAGTCCAATGATTAACCTTCACTCAAAATTTGTCTAGAATATGCTGCCAAGAATCTCTAGGGAGCTTACCAGAAGAGATTGGAATACCCAGATAATTCAAAGGAAGAGAGCCTATCTGAAACCTCATAATAAGAGAAATTCTCTATTGAATAGGTCCACGTGTATTAAAAAAGAAGATGGAGGACTTATCTTCATTATTAATTGACCAGAAGCAGTGAGATAAACATCCAAAGCCTTACACAGATTAGTAGCCTCCCTGATAGTAGCCATACCCATCAGGGCAGTATCATCCAGAAATTGTAGGTGTGACTGAGGAGGCAACTCATTACCCCACCTCCACCCTGGATAACCCCCGACTCAATATTACTTTTCAACAATCTCCCCAACCCTTTAGCAAAAAGAAGAAAGAGATAAGGGGAAAGAGGGTCTCCTTGCCGAAGACCACGAGAAGCTCCAAAAAGCTCAGTGTGCTCCCCATTGATTAAAACAGAGAAGGAGGTAGAAGTTACACAACTCATAACCCACTGAATCCAGTCCCCAGCAAATCCAAAGGCCCCAAGAATATTCTGAAGAAAGGACCACCAAACTCTATCATAAGCCTTAGCCATATCAAGCTTGATAAACATTGCCTTAGCTTTTGACGTAGCCATAGAGTGGATAGTCTCTGTAGCAATAACAACTCCATCTAAAATTTTCCAGTCAACCACAAAGCCACCTTGCTCCTCAAAGATAAGACATTTAAGCCATTTCTTCAACCTTTTAGCAATCACCTTAGAGATAATCTTGTAAATCACATTACAAAGGGCAATGGGACAAAATTGGCTTAACCGATTTGCCCCATCACATTTTGGGATGAGGGCAAGAAAAGTGGAGTTCAGTGCCCGAAGCATTTCTTTATTCCTCTGAGATTCCTGGACCACCTCTAATAAATCAACCTTAATAATATCCCAAAATTCTTGAAAGAATTCAATTGGAAACCCGTCAGGACCCGAAGCTTTCCCTTTCTTCATATGGAAAACAATCTCCTCCAACTCCTCCAGAGAAACATAATGCATAAGATTATCATTCATTTCTCTAGTAACAAGTTGGGGGATGCAAGAAAGAACCTAAGCTTCCTCAACATAACCCTCTTGAGTGTCCTCCCTAAAAAGAGAAGTAAAATACTGCATTGCCTCTCTAGATATCTCCTGTAAGGAGGAAATCTGTTCTCCCCTATCATTCACAAGCATAGGAATAGAATTACCATGCCTCCTCGCCTTCACCGAATTGAAGAAGAAGGCTGTGTTTTTATCCCCCTCTTGAAGCCACTCCACATGAGCTTTCTGTTTCCAGTAAATTTCTTCACGCATTTCACATTCTTCCAGGATTTTTAAGGCCATAGCCTCTTCCTGAAGCAAGGCTTCTGACAAACCATTCTCCCTAATTTCCCTGGTTATATTATCTAACTTAGATTGAGCAAGAGCTTTGTCATGAAAAATGTTCCCAAAACAATGGCGATTCCAATACTTAAGCTGATATTTAACATATTGCAATAGCTTGGAAAAAGTATACATAGTTGTGCCATAGGCGGGTCTACCAATCCTCCACCAGTGAGAAACGTAGTCTTGTAAAGAGGGATCACACAACCACATAAGTTGGAACTTGAAAGAAGGAGATCGGGCCACCCGAGCAGAGGACACCACTAACTTAATAGGCCAATGATCTGAACCCCGCCAATCCAGAATCTCTAAACAAGTAGACCAACCACCACCAACCCAAAAAAAAGAAACCAGAAAGTGATCAAGTCTTTTTGCAATGCACTTCTCCCCAATTCTCCGGTTGTTCCAGGTAAACTGTCCATTTCTAGGCTTGATATCCACCAAGTTCAAAGCCGATATGTTATCACGAAGCAAAAAAGCAGAAGGTTCCAATCTTGCTATACCACCCTATTTCTCAGCCAACTCAATAATGGCATTGAAATCTCCCACCATAACCAAGGGTGATAAGGCACCATACTTCGAATAAACCTTAAATGGGACCATAAATATTGCTTACCCAGAAAGTCAGTAGGAGCATAAATGTTGGAGAGGAGAATAGTTTCCCCAGTCTCAATGCTTGTAGCAATCAAAGACATAGAGGATTTAGAAGACATCCACCAGAGAGGGTGAATCCTCAAAGGATTCTAGAGGCAGGCCACACCCCCAGCAGTACCATGAGCACCAATACACTGGCAATCACCTCTACTCCACAACTTAGATGAAAGACTAGTCATGCTTTCAACAGATAACTTCGTCTCCTGTAAAAAAAGAAAATCAGGAGAATGAATTCGCACCAAGTCATGAACAACTTTTTGTCTAGGGCCACTGTTCAAGCCCCGTACATTCCAAGAGAGAATGATCATTTTGGAGGATTAGAAAAGTGGGAGTCAAGAGTTTTGATAGAACCTGACTCCACTAAAGTCTCCCCCATCAGCTTGATTTTCTCAAAATATTTCTTTCTTCCAGTCTTGAAAGGCTTCTCAATAGTCCCTTTCTTCAAGTCTTTCTGAAGAATACCCAATGCAGGAGAAGCCTTGCTTCCTTTTGCTACATCAGGAACAATTTTCAAAGGAGGACTAGTTGTTTCTCCCACCATCAATGGCACAATAACCATAGACTCAGGTTCCCTAGATGTCCCCAAACTCTGAACTGAGTCCGTTTGCAAGGCCCCCTCTATCTGTGGCATCTAAATGTCCTCTATGGCAATGTCTTCCTGAACCTCCTCCATAAACCTCTGGTCCATTCCAAACATACCAGGGTTCACCTCCTGCAGACTGAGATCATCCAAAACCTCAAACCGATTAAAGGTATCTCCCTCCTGTCTTTCCTTAAATGTTCTCTTCTGACCTCGATTCTTATTGCGAGCTTTAGCTGGAATAAAACCCTTAGCATCTGCAACCTCACTAGACATAGGCGCTTTTCCTTTGTCACCCCTCAGAGGGTTACGAGGGGGTTGAGATGACTGAGTCTCAGATGGCTTAGATCTTGGGCATCTTCTCTGAAGATAGCCATATTCATGGCAAAGACGACAACGAAATGGCAGTGTTTCATAGTCTAATTGTTGAACCCAAGAATATGAACCCGCCCGAATTTATAAGGAATCAGGAAGAGGGTTACTTAAATCTAATTCAACACAAATGCGAGCAAAATTCATTACCTTTCTTTCCCTCGTTTGTTGAGAGGCACCCACAGGTTTACCCAATAGCGCAGCCACATTGTGCAGGATATCATTATGCCAGCACTCAACAGGAACTATGGGGAGACGCACCCAAACAGGAACACAATTTGGTAGTTCCTCTAAAGGATTGAAGCCCGCATGCCAAGGTTTCATAAAAAGACCAACCTGATTATGGAAGTAAGGTCCACCCTCAAAAACTTTGTTCCGATCTGCCATGCAATTGAAAACCACCATGAAGTAGTTGTTAGCCAACAACATAATGTCCATTTCCCCCTCAGGAGACCAAGTCCGCTACGACCATGACTCCAAAAATTGAAGTGAAACCCTCATTCCCATGAATTTGCAAAGCAAGGCATGCTTCAAAAAATATTCAATGGATTCTGGCTAAATCACCAAAACAGGTCTCTCCTTAGAGTGTTCTAGGCAACTGTTCACCTTCAGAATTCAAGATCCTCCTGTAGGCACAAAACCTCCATCTCCAGCATCATTGGAAAATAAACTATTATCAAACATTCTTGTCTTTTGGTTTGGGGAAGAAACCCCAATAGCAGCATGAAAGTTCAAAGGGGATTTTTCCCCAAAAGTCTCACCTGGATCCATAACCATAGGCAAAAGCACACTCTACGGAAACCAAAGAAGAAGAAAACCAACAAAAGAAAAGTTGAAATTGCAAACACTGCGAGACAAAAAGCCGGCCCCAACCCTATCTGACAGCCACAAACCACAACCCGAAAACCTAACAAAGCCCAACCCCACACCCAACTCGAAAGGAGGAAGCAAATAAGCCCAAGATCGGGCGCATGCATCGGGCGCATGCAAGAATGAAAGGCCTCGCGCGTGCCATAGCCTACATGCACTAAACGCCTCCATCCTTCACCTCATGTTGAATGTTATAAGAATATTGGGTGATGAATTTGTTGACTAATTCTTCAAAGGTTTTGATGGGTAGTGCAAGTTTTGAAAACCATTCAAGGCATTGTCCACCTAGACTTCTTGGGAATAACCTCATCAAATAAGTTTCTTCATGAGAAAATTCAAGACTCATGGTTCTAAATTCCCTCACATGATCAATTGGATCAGTTTCCCCATTGTATTTGTCATATTTCGGGAATTCGCAATATTTGGGAAAAGGGATTATATGGATATCTTGATCAAAAGGATATGGAAAAATGTCTTGGATCAAATATCGTTTTGATGGTCCCCTTTGCATGTCAAGAAGTTATTGTTGAAGGTTTTTCATTTGATGAGTTAGGGCAATCACTTGTTCTATTTCTTTTTCAGGCTGTTTGGGAGGTGCTTTCAATTGATTCACATCAAAATCCTTAGGTAACTTAACACCTTGTTTAGCTAGCATAAGGAGGTACTTTTCCCCATTCCTTTCAAAAATATTTTCTAAGCATTTGTGGAAATTAGGATCTTGTTCAACATGTTGAATGTCTTCTTTGGTTATTTCTTCCCCTTCAGTGTTGTTGAGTCCATGGAAAGGATTTTCTTCAACTTATGCCATGGTGTTTTGCATTTCACTATTTTGAGTTTTGGTGTTTTGTGTCTCAATTATTGTAGTTTTAATGGTTGGAGTTCCAAGGTTTGGCTCTTCAATGTTTTGATTTTCAAGTCCTTTTTCCTTCAGTTTTTGTTTTTGTAACCTTGTTTGAACGGGCATACAAGTGTTATAGTTTTGACTAAACTTTGATCTAAGTTTGGAAGAGTACCAAGGATTACAACTACGTCAAATAGAATGAAAAATTATAATGAGACTAAGTTTTATTTGAATATCTAGCTTTGTTTTGTGA